>JAODAL010012468.1:0-95296 GCA_025379985.1 Phyllomedusa bahiana | reverse complement strand
CCCCGGCTTCGGGTCTTTTAAAATTGCCTGATGTCACCGTTCAGAAGTGAATTCAGCCCTGACCGGTGCCCGCTGCTGCCAATCACTGGCTTTTGTTTTACTCAATCCCCCCCACAGCGCTGGGGGTAAACACGGGAAACCAGGGAGAGGGTACGGCGGCATTCCCGGGAATACGGGAAAGTTGCCCAAATTAGCCAAAAAACCCATTCTCTAAAAAAAATTTCCAGCCCCCCAACAAAAAGGAATCTTTCCCCAAAATTTATAGGGCAAAGAGCCCCAACACCCCCAACGCCATTTTTTTTTGTTCTTTTTTGGCGGAAAACCCCCCCTTTTTACACCATAATCTTGCTGAAAATGAAACTGTCGTACCCCAAAAACGGGGCGCATTTTTTCCCGCCCGGAAAACACTTTTGTAATGCCCCTTAAATAGGGGCCCGTGCCCCCAAAATTGCGCCCCCGTCGCGAAATGTGCCTATTGAGGCGTTAACATATGTTATCCGTCCCATGGGACAATGACCCTTTGAAAAACGAATACCAATACTCCCAATGTTATGGTTTGTGCCGAGTGTTGACTTTGCCCTTTTTTTTGATGAAATGGCCCTTTTTTGATCAATGCCCCCTTTTTTGAAACAATGCCCCCTTTTTTAATGAAAATGCCCCCTTTTTTTGTTTAAAATCCCTTTTTTTTGGGATAAAACCCGCCCCCTTTTTTGTTACAATGCCCCCCTTTTTTAAACAATCCCCTTCCTTTTTTGATGCAATGCCCCCTTTTTTGATACAAGGGCCCCCCTTTTTAAGGAAATTTCCCCCCTTTTTTGAAACAAGCCCCTTTTTTTTGATGAAATCCCCCCTTTTTTTTGATACAATCCCCCTTTTTTAAATTTTAAGGGCCCCCTTTTTTGTTCCATCCCCCGTTTTTTTAAAAAAAACAATGTGCCCTTTTTGATCCCAATGCGCCCTTATTTGTTACAATCCCCCCCTTTTTTGATAAAAATGCCCCCTTTTTTGATAAAATTGCCCCCCTTTTTTTGATGCAATCCCCCTTTTTTTGTTTACAATGCACCCTTTTTTTTGCAATGCCCCCTTTTTTTAAATTTTAATGGCCCTTTTTTGATAAAAATGCCCCCTTTTTTGAACACTCCCCCCTTTTTGTTTACAATTTTCCCTTTTTTTTGATGCTTTTTGCCTTTTTTAGCCGTTAAGAAAATCATGAAAGGTATACCCATAAAACCCCAACTCCCCCGTTTTTGGGGGGGGGGTTTCCCGCTTTTTGGGGGGTTCCCTCCCCCCCCCCCGGGGGATTTTGGCCCATTCCCCCCCGGCCGCCAGCAGGGGGCCGGGGGCTTTTTAAAATGGCCCCCGGCGAAAAAGAGTACGCTAGTGCGTTTACCCCTGGCGCCGCCGGGTCCGTTCTCACGGGCGGGGAAGGGGCCGCTGCGCCCCCCTTCACCCCCTGGAGTCTCGCTGTGCAGGGAGGAGGCAGGAGGGATCGCTCCCTCCTCCCCCTGTATGTCCGGCGCCGGTGTGTGCGCCGCACATACAAAGCCGGCGCAGGGGAAGTGACGCGCGCTGCAGGGAGTGACGCGTGGCTGCTCCCTTCCCCCTGCGCCGCTGAGGAATCGTCCCGGGGCGGCCGCGCTGCAGGAGCCTGGTGAGGTAAGTGGATTTTATTATTTTTATTTTTTTTTAGCTAAAATGGGGGGCTCTGCCTGGCAACATGGGGGCACTACCTGGCAACAGAGGGGGCACTACCTGGCAACAGAGGGGACATCTACCTGGCAACAGAGGGGGCACTAACCTGGCAACAATGGGGGGCACAACCCGGCAACAGAGGGGGCACTACCTGGCAACAGAGTGGACATCTACCTGGCAACCCTGGGGTCACTACCTGGCAACAGAGGGGGCACTACCTGGCAACAGAGGGGACATCTACCTGGCAACAGAGGGGGCACTACCTGGCAACAGAGGGGGCACTACCTGGCAACAGAGGGGACATCTACCTGGCAACAATGGGGGGCACCTACCTGGCAACAAAGGGGGGCACTACCTGGCAAACAAAGGGGGCAATACCTGGAAAACAAATGGGGGAAATACCTGGCTAAGTAAGGGGGCACTACCTGGCAACAATGGGGGGACTACCTGGCAAAAATAGGGGCACCTACCCTGACAACAATGGGGGGCACCACCTGGGAAACAAAGGGGGCACCTACCTGGCTAACAAAGGGGGGCACCTACCTGGCTAAAAGAGAGGGCATCTACTTGTCTACAAGGGGGCATCTACCTGCCTGTAAGGGGGACTACCGCTTATGGGGGGTACTACCTGGCTATAAGGGCATCTACCTGGGTTTCTTCCAAAGCCGTTATGCAGTTAGGTGGAGTGGGTGTGGCTTTTTGAAGGGCGTGGCATACCGATAAGATGGGCGTGTCCATGCAAATTTTTGCCCACTAACATCTCCTGCTTTTTCATTTTCAAAATTTGGCAACTATGGGTATCCCTGATGCCAATTTTAAAAAAAGTATCGGGCTTTAAAGGGCCACTTTGCATAGATACGCCACTTTTCGGACATGTCGCCCATAGTTTTTACTAATCCAAATGAGACCCTGATCCATCACCTTTTCTTCTTTGCTGTTTTCATTTTTTGAATGTAGGTTTTCTTAATTCTGTTCTCTACTTTTTCAATGCTTTTCAATGGCCTTTGTTTGCAGATCAGAGCAGATAACACGAAAGGCCGTGATATCCCGGTCAAGCTGAACTCTGCTACATCTGTATAGGATTATGGGGGCGGCCATCTTCCCAGAGCTGCTGATAACAGCATTTCGAGAGATGCTTTACAGCAGCTTAATGGACATAGGGGCCTGTGAACAGGGGCAAAGCATTGACTTCTATAGGAGAGTGTTGCGGGCATGCTTTTGTAGGTAGTAAAGCACAGAGGGTCATTTTTATACAATGTAACAAATATGAAATTAAAGAAATTTTAAAAAAAACTATTCCTAAACTTCGTTCCCTTTTATGTAGAAATGAGTCGAGTGTGCAAACGCCGATAGCATCGATAGATCCGTGAACCGCGGAGCCGCTAATCCCAATAATAACGACAGGAATGATCGGCTCAGGAATTCCCATATCATCGGTCCGGGCTGTAGCGGATGTTTGCTGGCGCTGATACATTACTAGATCAAACCATGGACGCGGCTTCATATCCGGCGCCACGAGACGGGTCATGTTCTGCTACTTTATTGCTTTCCTTTCCTGAATCAGATGTTTCACGGTTTTAACCACAACCTTTGAATCTCCTTATTTCTATCACAAATTTTCTCATTATCCCCCCGATCCTACAAAGGCCTCATGCACAGGTATTGTTGTCCAAACACTTTCCAAGAGCAAATCATAGGCCCTTCCCAATGTGGCAGCTCTCAAGGGTTTGGGTTTAGGGCAGCCCCTCAAGGATGGGTGTAGCTAGAAAGTTAGGAGAATATTGGGTTTCTTGTCGATGCCTGCTTTATTAATTGTAGGTACTTAAAGGGGTTATCTCACTACAAAGATCAGCATTCAACATGTAGGGAGCGGTAAATGAAGACTTTTTCAAAGTATAGTGCTTTGTTTATTTTCCTTTGTTAAGGAGATAAGAGAGATTTTATCTGCCCTGAGTGCACACAGGTTTCTATGGTTACCGACCTGCTCTGCCCTCTTCTTTCCGTTCTTTTTCTTATCTGAGAGCAGGGAGTGACTTCACCACAGGTTGGCAAACTGGACACCGGCAGCTTGAGAGCAGAGTGTGTTATCTCTAAGAAACAAAGGAGACAAATTACCTTTGATTGTTTACTTTAAGCTCTGAAACTCTGCTCCATAGCTAAGATCTCCTTCTTTCATGTCAGTTCAATTGGAAGAGCTGTGAATGCGGAGCAGATATGCTAATCACTGCTACAGAACCACCCACACTGACCACAAAGAAACAGGAGGCATGGATCTAAAACTGCTTGTGGCTCTGAAATAGCATGGTGAGACAACCTCTTTAAACTTTATGGCTCCCACTAAGAGGCACAATCTCTTAGAAAGTCCAACAACTCGATAGATGGTCGGATAATTGACTACATCGCTTTGGACTTAATGTTGCTTCTTTCTCAATATTTTGTCACTATGATGCATATTCACTCGAAAGCATACTGTTATGGAACCTGCACAAACCTATTTTGGGCTGCCCATAATGCCCATCACATTTTCTGTTTCATAGCACGGATGGATGTTGGCGTGTCAGGCGAGAAACATCGGAGAACAAACACCCTGCAACTATTGCTGGAAGAACACAGCCAGTGGTGACAGTGTTACTGTTTGGAAGATGTTCTCTTAGCCACTCATCCATGTGGAATGTGCTTTCTACCAATTTATTGGGTATTAATCCATCCTTGCCGATCACATACACCCATACCTACTGATTATCTCCCCTGAAGCAGGTGGGATCTTCGATCAAGACAATGCAACATGTTACATAGCTAGAAATGTCCGACATTGATTGGAAGAGCAGGGATAAGACTTCCAAATACTATCCTGGACCCCCTCCCCACTGAGCATATGTGGGGCCCGATTTTGGGGTGTTAACTTATGGAACCCCAAAAAAAACAATTGTAAATTGGGGGTTTTCCACGTATCTCACATCCAAAAGAACAATAACCCTGGATATGATTCTATCTTAAAACATGAGTTTTAACCAAAATAATCAATTAGAAAATCAAAAGGATCAAGATCACACAAAATATTAGAACAATAGGAACACAGGTTGCTGATATTTTGTCAACACCGTACAGAGTACAATAATTAATATGTCAATACCATACAGTTTATGTCTCACAACCTAAATTTCTCCAGGGTTTCCAAAGGATAAATGACACCAATCATGGTGTAGATGCCATTTCGGTCTAGGTCTGGGTCCAGGGAAAAATTCAAGTTAAGCGAACTATCCTTAGGTTCTCCCTATTACAAAAAATGGGGTCATTGCTCCGATAAGGGCGGCCTCACAGTCTGTAGATAATCCCTGTTCAATTCTCTATTTGTGCCCTAAGGAAAAAATATATAAAATGTAAAAATATGACATTTTTAATTAAAGAGTCCCGGGTTTTTAATAAAAATTTGTTAATCCCAGCGTTTTTTCCCCATATTGTTTTAAATAAATTCATTCATGGCCCCTCCCCAGCTGGGGGTCTCAGCAGTGGGGCCCCAGGGATTGTGGTGTGGGCTCTTGGCCCTCCTGTGGGTAATCAGCTGTGGGGCCCTGTTGGGATGTTGGCTCATGGCCCTTCCACTGTGGGGAGCCCAAAATGGGGGGCCCCTGGATGGGGTGTTGGCTTTTAGGCTCCTCCACGCTGTGGGTACAGTCAGCATTGGGGCCCTGGATGGGGGTTTTGGGCTCTATGTCTCCCCCAACAGCTGTGGGGGCAGTCAGCTGTAGGTCCCTTTGGTGGTTTTGGGTTTTTTTTGTCCCTCCGCAGCTGGGGGTACAGTCGCATGGGGCCCTGGATGGTGGTGTTGGTTCTAGGCCCCCCAGCAACTGGGGGTGCATCGCATGGGGGCCCCTGGATGGTGGTTTTGGCTCTATGGCTCCCCCCACAGCTGGGGGTGCAGTCGCATGGGGGGCCCCCTGGATGGTATTGTTGGCTCAAAGGGCCCCCCAGAGCTTGGGTGCAGTAAAAGCATGGGGGGCCCCTGGATGGTGGTGTTGGTTCTATGGTCCCTTCAGCAACTGTGCTTGCAGTCAGCATGTGGGGCCCCTGGATGGTGGTGTTGGTGTGGGTCTCGGTTTTCCAAACCTGGAAAACCTACCGGGACCTTAGGAGTCATCGCCCCCTGTCTAGTGCTTCCGTGGGCATCCCGGGTTACTCCTGTGGTCTAAAAGTGACTCAGCCCCGTAGACTCTACTGGATTTGCAACAATTGGCCATCAACTGTTATATAAAATAACTTAACAATATACAAAGTTTACTTTTCATCTTCTATATTTGTTCTACCCTTTCGAGCACCGACAGCTTGATGCGCTCGCATTTTACTCCGGCGCGTGTGTCATTGAAACCCTTTTATCAAAAAAACTGGTAGCAAACAAAAAAAGGCCCCCGGGGAGCGGGCTCTAAATGAGAACGCCACCATGGTTATGTGAATGTACGAGCTGTCAGATCGGAGCTATTAACTGCCGGCATCTCCCCACTGTGTGCGTGTTAACCTGCCCGCAGACTGAGCACACACACTCGCAGGCAGCGCTAACACGTTTTATATACAGCAGATGTCTGCTAAACAGGGCCACCATCTCCGCGCCATAAAAGCTATGTGTGCCTTCATATGCATTATTCATGCTATGCTCCCAGAACACATTGCACTGACAGGATCCCCAATAGTCACCTTCAGTGCTTCAATGGCCAAGAAGTGGTGGAGCAGATCTGCTGCCTTCTATACTTTTACTCATTTCACATATTCTACTCCCTCTTCCCGTATAGCGTTGGGGCTTTATGTCTTAGGTGAGACCATGTTGAGGTCATAACTAGTGTAGCTCAAATCTGGCCACTAAATATTCAAGTTTGAGAGGATTGTAACCATGAACCTTACCCTAAATGTTGCCCTAATTTTGGTGACAGGTGTAATCCTAAACCTAAATGTCACCATAACCCTGTTTCACAGCATAACCAACCAAAAACTTTATCTTAACCCCAAAAGGTCACCAAAAATTTCCCCTAACCTTTTTCCAAACCCCTGACCCAACTGAAACCTTACTTTTAAACCTTTCCTATCTCAATTGTAACCTTATTTAATTTTTCCATCCAATTGAATCCTTATTTTTTAACCATGCCCTAATTGATAAAAATATAAAAAAACCTTAATCTTCCCCTAGTCCTGGTCAAAAACGAAACCTAACCCTTAATTTGCCTAATCCGGAAAAACAATCATAATCAAACCCCTTAAATCTTCCCCCTAATCCTGATAACAATCATAATCCAAAAACTTTAATTTGCCTAACCTGGTCACAACTAATCCAACCCTTAATCTTCCCTTTTAATCCTGATCAAATCATAACCAAACCCCTTTTAATCTTGTCCAAATCCTGTCAGAATCAAATCCAAACCCCAAAAGCTTGCCATAAATTGAGGTAACTGTAAATTCTACCTGACCTCTCCTTTAACCCTGAAAAAAACCTAATTCAAACCAAAACCTTCCCATATCCGTCACAGCCATAATCCTAACCCTAAACTTTATCTTAATCCTAAAGGTCACCATAAACTTGACCCTAAACCTTTTCCTAACCCTGATCCCAACTGTAATCCTTAGGGCGCCCCACTGCACGGGATAAATCGGCCGGTTTCCCACGGGTATTTTGTCCTGTTTTGCCCCCGTCCCCACGGCCCGGGGGGTACCCCTTTTTCTCCGCGCCCGGGGAAAACCCCACTGTCCCCACTGCACGGTTTTTCCATAGGAAAATTGTGTTTTTTTTGCCGTTTTAAAGCGGTCTGAAAACCCCAAACCATTTGAAAAACCGCCCAAAAACCCGTCCCGGGGACTGCCAAACCTAAACCCTTTCACTAATCCTGATCACAACCATAATCCTAACCCTTAATCTTGCCCTACTCCTGATGGCAAATGTAATCCTAACCCTAAAGCTTGCCCTAATTTTGATGGTAACTGTAATTCTTACCCAAAACCTTTTCCTTAATTTGATCAAAACCCTTTAAATTTTTAAACACTAAATTTATCTTAATCCTAAAGGTCACCATAAAACTAACCTTAAACCTTTCCCAAAACCTGATTTTAAATGTCTCCTTATCTTAAATTTTTCCCCTTTAATCCTGACCCAAACCATAATCCTAACCCTTAATCTTGCCCTAATCCTGATGGCAAATGTAATCCTAACCCTAAAGCTTTCCCCAATTTTGTTTTAAATGTAGTGTTTCCCCCAAACCCTTGCCCAAATCCGACAAAAACATAATCCCCCATAACCTTTGCATAATCCTTTGGGAAACAGTAACCCAAACTCTAACTACCCCTTTATCCGATCGAAACCCATAATCCAACCCCTAAACCGTCCCAAAGAATGTCACAATGTAACCCAAACCCTAAACCTGTCGGCCCCTTTAAAATTGGTGCGGGTGCCATGATTTTCCTCGTCTCCTGTAGCACCATTATACATCTCCTTTGGGCAGCAGATGAGTTTTCTATAATTGTTGCCTTTATATTTATGTTATCATCAGATTTTGCAAATTGTTTAGCTCCCCTGATGAACCCTCGTCTGAAGGGAAAGCTCGGGACTGTTTTTTAAGCATGCATTACATCTGTTTTTTGAGCATGCATTACATCTGTTTTTTGAGCATGCATTATATCTTCATATGTTGTTAACCATCTGGATGTATGTACTGATACCTTGAGTAGTACAGGTTCAGGTTGCAGGTATATGCATAGCATGTGTCATACCATCTAGTGATTATTTTGGATGCATATTATTGGAGACTATTTCTTGTTGTATTTTATTGTCGCATTACAAGAGGCAGTCTGTACGCTTTAGTGGAGCCGCCCTTTTCAGGGCGATGACCCCGTAATCGGACTGAGTTAGAAGGTATCTGTTTCTTTAGTTCCTTCTTTCTTTGGCCTCTTAAATATGGACATATCTTTTGGTACCTTGTTCTAATTTGTATAGGGAATTTATCTTTTAAGGGATTCAATAAAAGTTATTTTTTAGTTAGGAATTTATTTGCAGTGATCGTTTTGTTCTAATTCCCTACACAATATTTTGTTTTGGTGGTTTAGTGTTAACCCTAAACCTGTCCCTAAAAATGATCACAACTGTAATCCTAACCCTAAACCTTTCCCTTATCCTGATGGTAACAGTAATCCTAAACCTTGCCCTATTCCCCATGGTAATCGTAAACCTAACCCTAACCCTTGCCCTAATCCTTATGGTAACCATAATATTAACCCTAATCCTTGCCCTGATTCTGACCATAATCCTAAATTGGGGATTAGAGGTTTTTTTTAAAGGGTCTTGCTAAGTCCCTTCTGAGAGCAGCTCATAACTCGCTACAAGAACGGGGATATGGCCGCACTTGGGTAATTTTGGATATAGCCGAGTGAGTGTGCTTGGGTGTACTTGGAACGCCAATAGACAGAAATGGGGAAGAGATGCGCATGCACATCCTTTTCCCTGTTCTCATAGGCCAACTTGTAGCAAGCTATGAGCAGAAATGGCAAATCCTCTGTAACTGGTCTGCAGGACTTAAGTGACTGGTCCACCTCACCTCCGCACTCTGACGTCAGGTCTAAGCCTAATTTAGCATTAGGATTAGAGACCTTTACCTGGTCTTCAGGGCTTAGTTTACTGGTCCCCATCACCTCCAATCCCATGGTGCTCGCACTCTGAAGTAATTTTCAGTCCGCCGTCACTTCTGGTCCAACTCACACTAAGGTGACCTAAGGTGCTGCTGGACGGGAAGAGACGTCATAGTACGAGGACTATGGGACTGGAGGTGACGGGGACTGGTAAACTAAGCCCTGAAGACCAGTTAAAATCCCTAATCCAAACCCTAATTTCCCCAATTTAAAGTCAGGGTAAGGGTTAAGCAGCACACAAGGCTACAGTTAAAATTTGGCAATAAGAAACATAAACAAGCTCCTGTGCTGCTGATAGAGAAGAGCTAGGTGATTGGTAACCTAGGGAAGCTTGTGAACACAAGCAAAAGGTAAGAACTGCTGCTGATAAGACCCAGCAGGGAGTGACGTCACCATCCCAGGTACTGCTAGAGCAGAGATAGGTTGAATTGGAAAGAACCTGGGAAAGCTTGTGAAAAACCCACATGCAAAAGGTTTAAAAATTTCTGCTGATAAGACACACCCAGGGAGTGACAATTTCACCATCCCGGAAAACTGCTAGACGCAGGAGATAAGGGTGATTGGTTTTTAACCTAGGGAAGCTTGTGAACACAAGCAAAAGGTAAGAACTTCTGCTGATAAGACCAGCAGGGAGTGACGTCACCATCCCGGGGAAACGCTAGTGCAAGATGGATTGATGGTAAACCAGGGAAGCGTGTGTCCCCAACAAAGCAAGAGGAAAGGAACTAAACTCTAACTCTAAAGGGAAGAAGCAATCAGGAAACGGGCAAATGTGTTGGTAAAAAACGTCCGGGAAAAAAAAAGTTAAAAAATTGGGGCCTATTTTTGTTTGAAGCCAGTCACTGTGGTGAAAGTGCCCCTTTAAGCCGCCAGTTCCCAAGTTTAGAGAAGTGCTTGAAGACCACTGCGCTCACCCCTCGGGCTCAGCCGCGTCCAGCTTCTCGCATTACTGAGCTGAATCATCACTAATAGCTTTCGCCTTCCTCGGCCCTTCATTTGCAGCATGTGATCAAAATGAACTTGTATCTCCAATCACAGCTACTTGAGCCTCGAAGACTTAATCCTCCTCCAAATCAAAAGCACCAAAGAGAAGCCGCGATCCCCCTCAAACCACTTTAAATTTCTGCTCGAGTTACTTTTCAATTACGTCCGGTGGAGCAGAACCGAATTCGTGCCGCTTCCTATTGATTGTGTTACTCTCCATTAAGGTGAAAGGGAGATATCTATCATATTCTGTAACAACTTAACCACGTACAACAACAGAGGGGCCAGGTGTCGGCTTTTGTGTCATCCGGCAAATAGAAGCGGGAGACTTCCCGGCCGCAGAAAAAGGCTCCGATTCAGTTATTGGCACAAAGCTCACGACACTCGGGGAAATAAGCTGCAGAAATAGCGGCTCATGGAGAGTGCACTTGTCACCTGCGAGCGGAGGAGGCGGCCATTGCAGCACCTGAGACGATCAAACAGCTCAGAAGAAGACGCAAAGTTATCGAGGCGGGGGGAGGTGGAGCAATGGAGGATCCTAGTGTTACCCAATGTAAAAGACAGCCCTGTTTAAAGGGGTATAGGCCATCTCACACTTCCTGTTCACGCTGAGGGTGGTTCTACAGCAGCGATATGGTAAATCAGCTGTTCTGTTTCTAGCTGAATCTACTAGAGGAACATTGGTGATAGAAGGGTTTTAATAGCAGAGTATAAGGCTACAGAGCTCTAACAGTAAGTTTGCCAGTAAGAGACATAAACAGGCCCCTGTGCTGCTAATAAGACACAGCAGGGATTAATGTCTGTCACTAGGTAAGCTTGTGCACACGAGCAAGAGATAAGGGAAATGAAGCAACGCGGTAAGAATACAGATATTAGTGCAGAGCTGTGATGAAAAGAACCATCTCCTGCTTTGGTGGACTCATGCCCCCCATGTACTGAGGGATGGCCGTACAGTTCACTGGCCAGAATGATATAATATATATTTGTCTTGCGGAGACCGCTTCTGGAGAGATGTTAGGCTACACCCTCCCCTCCTGTTCATCCATACAGACTAAATGCTTTATGGGTCAGATTCAACTTAGAAATGGGGCCCACTGATGCAGCTGATTTTTTGGGGGGGAAACTGATGGATTCTGGGCCCACCATGAGTTGATGCGGGGCCGCCCGTGGAGTTGATTCTTGGGCCACCAATGAGGTGATTTTGGGCCCACCAGTGAGTGATTTTTGGGCACCTGGGGTGATTCTGGGCCCCCCATGGAATGATCTTTGGGCACATGAGTTGATTTTGGGGCCACAGTGAGTTGATCGGGTTCACCAGTGAGTTGATTCTTGACCCCCCATGGAGTTGATTCTTGGGGCCAAAATGGAGAGGATTTTGGGGCCACCAGTGTGCGATTTGGGGCCACCAGTGGGCTGATTCTTAGGCCCAGTGAGCGATTCTTGGGCACAGTGGAGCTGATTTTTGGGCCACCACTGGAGAGGATTCTTGGGGCCCACCAGTGGAGTTGATTATTGGGGCCACCAGTGGAGCTGATTCTTGGGGCCCACCAGTATTATTATTATTATTATTATTTATTTTAAAGCGCCATTGATTCCAGGGCGCTGTACATTTAAGGGGAATTACATACATAACAAATATTAACAAATACAATGGTGACAAAATGACTAGAGTGATTTTGGGGATGGGTCTTGGGGGCCCCCCTAGATGTGGGCCCAAATTTATTTTCTTATTTTGGGGGCCCCCCAGGGGTTTTTGGGTAAGTTTGATTCTTGGGGCCACCAGTAGAGTTGATTCTTGGGGCCACCAGTGGAGTCATTCTTGGGGCCCACCAGTGGGGTTGATTCTTGGGGCCACCACTGGAGAGGATTCTTGGGGCCACCAGTGGAGCTGATTCTTGATGTCCACTAGTAGAATTGATTATTGGGGCCCACCAGTCTCTTTCTCTGCCTTCCTCCCACAATAGAGCCCCAAGCATGCTGTCCTGAGGGGGCCCCACTGGAGGTCTCTTTTGCTCTCCTATCTTGCAGTCTGAGTCTGGCCATTAAAAAAAAAAAATCAACTTTTACCCCTAAAGTTTTTGAGAAGCACTAACGTACAAGCTCAGGGTTCTCCCCCACTAGTCATGTCATGCTCCCTTTAATTGGGAGTCTGGACATCTCCTTTAACATTTTCTTTGCTGCATTGAAATGAATCACAGGCAGAGAATGACTTGGGCGTTAGCATTGTTCGGGGCTGGATGCAGGTTTCTGTTTTCCACTGCTTTCCTGTCTGTATATACAGCACTGTGTGCGTCTCGTCCGCCGCGGGGAAACCCTCCCGACCTTGGAAAGTAAATACAAATGTAAAATGCGGCTTTAAGTGAGACGGAGTAAAAACGAGTCAAGTGGCGGATTCTACCCCCCGACCTTGTCCTTCCCTGCAATGTGCTTCCTGCTCTGATGACAATAATCCAATAGGTTTCCACTCGCACAAGAAGAATGTGCAGATTTCATGAATAAAACAAGGAGAATGCGGAGAATGCGGCGGGAAAGGCGCCGAGCGCGACTCCCAGACACTTGTTAACCTGGTTATCAAAATACCTATCAGAGAAGCAGCGTGAGAACCTCCTACAGCACGGAGCCGGCAAACGCGCGTCTATGGGAGGAACGAGGCAGCAGCACAAAGGACACAATCAGCCCAAAATCTGTATATACCTGATGGGCACTAGGATGCTGGATAAACCTAGGTAATGTATACATAGCCGACAGGTATATAGACTGCTAGATAGTCCTATATAATGTATAAGTGTATATACAGTATCTCACAAAAGTCAGGACACCCCTCATATTATATACAGCATCTCCCAGAAGTCAGTACACTCCTCACATTATATACAGTATCTCACAAAAGTCAGGACACCCCTCACATTATATACAGCATCTCCCAGAAGTCAGGACACCCCTCACATTATATTTCAGTATCTCACAAAGTCAGGACACCCTCAATTATATACAGGATCTCCCAGAAGTCAGTACACCCCTCATATAATTTCAGATCTCACAAAAGTCAGGACACCCCCCACATTATATACAGCATCTTCCAAAAGTCAGGACACCCCCCACATTATATACAGCATCTCCCAGAAGTCAGGACACCCCTCACATTATATACAGCATCTCACAAAGTCAGACACCCCTCACATTATATACAGCATCTCCCAGAAGTCATACACCCCTCTTTATATACAGATCTCCAAGTCAGGACAACCCTAACATTATATACAGATCTCCGAGTCAGGTAACCTACACAATTACAGTATCTCACAAAAGTCAGGACACCCCTCATATTATATACAGGATCGCACAGAAGTCAGTACACCCCTCATATTATATATAGGATCTCCCAGAAATCAGTACACTCCTCACATTATATACAGTATCTCACAAAAGTCAGGACACCCCTCACATTATATACAGCATCTCCCAGAAGTCAGGACACCCCTCACATTATATACAGTATCTCACAAAAGTCAGGACACCCCTCACATTATATACAGCATCTCCCAGAAGTCAGAACACCCTTCATATATATATACAGGATCTCACAGAAATCAGTACACTCCTCACATTATATACAGTATCTCACAAAAGTCAGGACACCCCCCACATCCTATACAGCATCTCACAGAAGTCAGGACACCCCTCATATTATATACAGTGTCTCGCAAAAGTCAGTACACCCCTCACATTATATACAGTGTCTCATAAAAGTCAGTACACCCCTTCATATTATATACAGTGTCTCACAAAAGTCAAGACACCTTTCACATTATATACAGGATCTCCCAGAAATCAGGACACCCCTTTATATACAGCATCTCCCAGAAGTCAGGACACCCCTCAGATTATATACAGCATCTCACAGAAGTCAGGACACACCTCATATTATATACAGATCTCGACAAAGTCAGGACACCCTCACATTATTATATACAGGATCTCCCAGATAATCAGTACACTCCTCATTACTATTAGTCCAAAATAGTCAGACACCTCTCTATTACAGGATCTCAGAAGTCAGTACCCTCTATTTATACGGATTCCAGAATCAGTACTCTCACATTTATATACAGTATCTCACAAAAGTCAGGACACCCCTCACATTATATACAGCATCTCCCAGAAGTCAGGACACCCCTCACATTATATACAGAATCTCACAGAAGTCAGTACACCCCTTCATATTATATGCAGCATCTCACAGAAGTCAGTACACCCCTCACATTATATACAGCATCTCCCAGAAGTCAGGACACCCCTCACATTATATACAGTATCTCACAAAAGTCAGGACACCCCTCACATTATATACAGCATCTCCCAGAAGTCAGGACCCCCCTCACAGTATCTACATTATTTCACAAAAGTCAGGACACCCCTCACATTATATACAGTATCTCCCAGAAATCAGGACACCCCTCACATTATATACAGTATCTCCCAAAAGTCAGGACACCCCTCACATTATGTACAGGATCGCACAGAAGTCAGTACACCCCTCATATTATATATAGGATCTCCCAGAAATCAGTACACTCCTCACATTATATACAGTATCTCACAAAAGTCAGGACCCTACATTATACATTCACAAAAGTCTAGGACACCCCTCACATTATATACATTATTTCACAAAAGTCAGTGCACCTCCAATTATATACAGTATTACAAAGGAGCACCCCTCACATTATATACAGTATCTCACAAAAGTCAGGACACCCCTCACATTATATACAGAATCTCACAAAAGTCAAGACACCTTTCACATTATGTACAGTATCTCCCAGAAGTCAGGACACCCCTCTCATTATATACCTCTCCCAGGTCAGGGCACCCCTCGCATTATGTACAGTATCTCACACAAGTCAGGACACCCCTCACATTATATATAGTATCTCACAAAAGTCAGGACACCCCTCACATTACTGCATTTCTACAAAGTCGGACCCCCCCCCTTTTTGTAATTATTGTTTCTATTTTTCTGGGATACTAGGAGCTGACTTTGTCAATGTAAAGGGTCAGTCCTGGTTTGTATCACAGGGGAAATTTTGGTGTCCTAAAAAATAACTCAACCAGTTTTCGTGTCTAACGCTGGGGACAAAAGTGGTAACCCCAAGTGACAACAAAAGTAAATACAAGTAAAAGTGAGAATGGACAAATTGTGCCCATTCGCCATTTTCCCCCCTGTGTCAGTGATCGTTGTGGTAAAAAGGTCTGGGGGTGTAAATGGGGGAAGGTTTTGGTTTACAATTGGTGTTACCCTTCACTCCACTGGTCCTGGAGGTTCGGGCCGGTCTCTTTGGAAAAGAGCTGTCTGGGATCTGGAAAAAAAAGGAAAATAATTGCTTACATAAGAGGCCGGGCTATAAGAAGAACCCAAAACACCCGACATAGTGCAGTGCGGTGCCTAGGACCAGGGGGTAACTAGGAAGCCGGGCCCCCAAAAGAAAATTTTTGCTTGGGCCTCCTACCCTCCCCCCTCCTTGCCAGACATGTACCGGCTGTGTTGGGATTTAGATAATACAAGGGGCAATTACCTAACCCTACATTCCCCTCCATACAAAAATTTCCCCACTATACCAAACCAACATTCCCAAATAATATAATACTTTGGGCCTGTTATACCGCCAAACAGCCACAAAGGTGAAAATTTCCCCAAACCTATTATGATCATTTCAAAAGTCCAATAGTACCCATTAGTGACCATTTTGTGGTATTATTGTTTTTCACGGTTGGGGCGACTGTTTAAACCACCTTTTCAGTGCATTTTGTTTTTAAACCCAGTGTTCACAGGCTCTGCAGTGTTTTACCCCTACAGTGCCCATTTAGTGGAAAACCAGTGTACCAGGTCTGTAGCTGTATATTCCTCCATACAGTGACCTTTAGGGTGGTGCAAGTGTCACAGGCTCTAAGTCTGTATTTTTACCCCCAAATACGTGACCATTAGTGGTGCACGTGACATGGTCTGCGACTGTTTTTACCTCCATCAGTGCCTTTTTTGCAGGTTAAACCCGTGAAAACAAAGCCTGGGGAAAAATTTAAAGTGATTACAGTGCGTTATCTTTTTCTCACAGGTAAAGTTTCTTGACCGTGTTGATTTCCCTTTTGTTCTCTCCGGGTTCAGTCCCCCCATTTTTATGTTTTCTCCCGACCCTTGCCCCTGCAGTTTAGACAAAATTTCTTAATCCTGATTTTCCCAGCACTGCCCCCTGGCTTATGGGGTCCTTTAGGGGGCAGGGTTTATTTTAAAATTTAGGGGCCCCCAAATGGGCAAGGTTTAGGTCCCAACAGAGGGGCCCTTTTAAAGGCAGGAGGGTTTGGTAGCTATAGGGGCCATCAGGAGAAGGGGTTAGGTGGGTATGGGGATTTAGGTGGGTTTGGTAGCTAAGGGGCCCATTAAGTAGACGGCGGTTCGGGGGCTTTTGGTAGGGGAACTTTAGGGGGCTTAGGGGCTAATGGCGACAGGTTCACGGTAGCTATGGGTATTTAGACAGGAGGCTTTTGGGGGGTTTCGGGGGTTAGGGGGGAATTCATGCAGGCTTTTGGGGTTTAAGGCAGGTTTGGGGTTTTTGGGCAGGCTAAAGGGGGTATATAAGAGGGGGTATGGGGGTATCAGCAGGTATGGGGTATAAAGGCAGGTTATGGGGTATACAGGGGAGGGTTATGGGGTTTTCAGGCAGGCTTTAAAGGGTTACAGGCAGGCTTATGGGGGTATACAGGGGCTAGGGGGTAAAGGCAGGTTATGGGTATCAGGGAGGCTATTTTGGGGGATATAGAGGATTGGTGGGATCGCAGGTTAAGGGGTATAAGGTGGCTTTGGGGTATAAAAGGAGGTTTTTTTGGGTATAAGGGGGGTAATGGGGGATACAGGGGGCAAAGGGGTATACACGGCTTATGGGGGGTATCGGGGGCTATGGGGGATCGCGGTAGGGGGGTTACGCGGCTATGGGGGATACGAGGGAGGTTTTAAGGGGGTATACAGCGGCTATGGGGTATCAGCAGGGAGGTTATGGGGGTATACAGGCGCAGGTTATGGGGGTTTACAGGCAGACTAATGGGGTTTACAGGCGGCTTTGGGGGTTTTTACAGCAGGTATGGGGTTTCAGGAGACTTTTGGGGGATACAGCGGCTTGGGGGTTTCAGGCCGGCTTATGGGGGATACGAGGCTATGGGGTATAAGGAGGCTTATGGGGGGGGATACAGCAGGCTTGGGGGTTACAGCAGGTTTTTGGGGGTTTAAGGGGTTATGGGGGGTTATAAGGCAGCTTATGGGGTTACAGAGGCTAATGGGGGTATGCAGCGGCTATGGGGGAACAGGAGGTTTGGGGGGATGCGCGGTATGGGGGATACAGGGGTTGGGTATAAGGAGGCTTTTGGGGGGATCAGAGGCTAATGGGTTAAAGGTGGCTTTTGGGGTATCAGGGGTTATGGGTATACAGCAGGAAAAGGGGTTTACAAAGGGAGGGCTTATTTTGGGGGGGGTATGCAGCAGGTTGGGTATCGGCAGGCTATGGGTTTCGGCAGGTAATGGGTTAAGGCAGGTTTGGGTATAGCAGGTTATGGGGTTTACAGCAGTATGGGGTTTCGGGAGGTATGGGGGTTTATTTTTTTAGGGGGAGGGGTTTTATGGGGGTTTAATGGAGGCTTAGGGGGGGTTTTGGCAGGCTTTGGGGGATGGGGGGGGGCCGGGGGTTTGGGGGTATCAGGCAGGGTTTGGGGGTTACTGGAGGCTTGGGGGTATAAAGGCGGCTAGGGGGTTTCAGGCGGCTATGGGGGGGAGGGGTAAAAAAAGAAATCCCCTTTCTTACCCCGGGTAAAATCCCCGATTGCGCCCCGCTGAGCTTTTTGCAGCTTGTGCTCGGGGGCGGCGTGGTGGTGACGTCACCCGGGCGCCCGTGATAAAAAGAGCCGGAGGGGAAGTGAGGGAAGGATCGGCGTCCGTTTGCTATTCCATGGAAAACGTGCTCTGAACGCTCGGGGGATGCGCCCGGGCCCTCAGTCCCGCCCGCCGCGGGACTGTTATGTTCCTGCCGCGGGCCCAGGAGCGGCATTATCGGGGTAGCGGAGCGGGGGAGAGCGCCCCGGGGGCCGGGCCCCCCCAACGACGGGCCCGGGAAATGTTCCCTGCTACCCCCGGTAGTTTTCCCCCGCCCAGGGGCCATACAGGGTTTTTTAAAAGGAGAGGTTCCCTCAGAACAGGGTCACATGATCAACCAAAAAAAAAATTAGTTCCTGCCCAGTTCATATCCGAGTGGTGCTGCCAGCATTGCGCAGAGGTTACAGGGGTGGGGGGGAAGCCTTCAGTGCTCAGCCATACACCCAACTGCATCAGTCTGCATGGCTGTCGTCCAGGCGGAACCTTTTTTAAAGATTTGCAAAAAAAAGCCTGCAAAAAGTTTTGGGAAGCAAGCAGACTAAGGACATGGATTACTGGAACCATGTCCATGTGTTTGATGATAACAAGATAAACTTATGTGGTTCAGATGGTGTGTCGGGTGTGTGGCGGCAACCAGGTGAGGAGCACAAAGACAAGTGTGTCTGCCTACAGGCAAGCATGGTGGTGGGAGTGTCGTGGTTTGGAGCTGCATGAGTGCTGCCGGCTGTGGGAAGCTACAGTTCATTGAGAGAACCAGGGAATGCCAACATGTCCTGTGACATCCTGAAGCAGAGCATAATCCCCTCCCTTCTGGGCCGCAGGGCAGTATCCAACATGACAACGACCCCAAACACCTCCAAGACCACCACTGCCTCGCTAAAGAAACTGAGGGTAAAGATGCTGGACTGGCCAAGCGTCTCCAGACCTAAACACTATGGAGCAACTGTGGAGCGTGAGGCCTCTAACATCCACCAGCTCCGTGATGTCGTCATGGAGAAGGGAAGAGGATTCCAGTGGCTGCAACCTGTGAAGCTCTAGTGACCTCCAGGCCCAAGAGAGTTAAGGCAGAGCTGGGAAATAATGGCCGCCACACAAAATACTGACACTGAGGACACAATTTGTTCATTGTCACTTAGGGGTGTACTCCCTTTTGTTCCCAGCGGTTTAGACATTTGTTGCTGTGAGTTATTTTGAGGGCACCAAATTTACACCGGTATACAAGCTGCACACTGACTACTTTACATTGTACCAAAGTGTCAGATCTATCTGACAGGTATATAGTCTTCTAGATGGACCTAGATAATACATAAGTGCACGTACGTGATTCTTGGGCCCACCAGTGGAGATGATTCTTGGCGCCATCAGTGGAGATGATTCTTGGGGCCCACCAGTGTAGTGGATTCTGGGGCCCACCAGTGGAGTTGATTCTTGGGGCCCACCAGTGGAGTTGATTCTCTGGGCCCACCAGTGGAGTGGATTCTGGGGCCCACCAGTGGAGCTGATACTTGGGGCCCAACAGTGGAACAGACACTTGGGGTTCACCAGTTGAGCTGATTCTTGGGGCCCACCAATAGAGTTGATTCTGGGGGCCACCAGTGGAGTTGATTCTTGGGGCCCACCAATAGAGTTGATTCTGGGGGCCACCAATAGAGTTGATTCTGGGACCCACCAGTGGAGATAATTCTTGGGGCCCACCAGTGGAGCTGATTCTTGGAGCCCACCAGTGGAGTTGATTCTTGAGCCCCACCAGTGGAGTTGATTCTTGGAGCCACCAGTGGAATTGATACCTGGGGCTCACCAGAGGAGTTGAATCTGAGGCCCACTAGTGGAGTTGGTTCTTGGGCCCACCAGTGGCGATGAGTAATGAGGCCCACGCGTGGAGTTGGTTCTTTGGCACCACCAGTGGTGTTGATTCTTGGAACCCACCAGTGAAGTTGATTCTTGAGCCCATTTGTGGAGTCGATTCTTGGGGCCACCAGTGGAGTTGATTTTTCAGGCCAACCCTGCAGCTCTTGGTTTCTGCTTCTCTGGGCCAGTCTGAACCTGTAGACGTTTATCCAAATAAGTCAGATGACCCCTTTAATTCCTTCAATGTGTAAATCATGATCATTTTTCCTTACCGTTTATTGCGCCATTCAACAACGCCCGCACCCGGTACGCCCAAGATATCTCACTCTGATTGCATAAGCACCGCTCTCCTGCATGGAGCCTTCACTGCAACTTAGTATTCTGCAGAAGAAGTCGCATTCTCCATTTTGGAATAAATAGGACAATTAAACTAAAGATCTTTTAATTCGCGGAATGACAGCCTCGGGCCACAAAGAACCTTTTATCCCGTGGAATGTTAAAAAAAGGAATGGGAAAATATTGATCCCTTAAATAAGATTAAACAGTACACGCAGGTGCGCCTCAGAAGCAGGCATGTTTGAACCGGCGAGGTGCGGGCTCGCTCTGCCATGAAATGTTACCGTGTTCCTTTGGAGCTAATCCCAATTGCTAACGGAATAAGTAATTGCTTACAAATTGAACACTAGAAGTTAATGGTTTTGATGTGTTGTGGAGGTCAGATGTGGAAGCCGGGCTCCGTTTAATTCTGCCGCCGCTTTGAAGGAATCAAGGAAGATATTTTAAGCATTTCCTAATTCACTCACTTCTAATCAGGTCAAGACTCCCACCCGAGCAATTGCGGCAAAACAGGGGGGAAGGTTTAGAAGAGCAGCAATTGGCTGGTTGACATCCCCAAAAAGCGATAAGAATCAGAACTTAAAGGGGTTGTCTCACTACAATGACGACCTATTACATGTGGGGACATGAAATTGAAGACTTTTTCTAAATACATTGATCTTCAGATTTTTCCCTGGTCAGGATATAAGCGAGATTTTATGAGTGCACATAAGTTTCTATGGTTACCGTCCTGCTCTCCCTTCCTGATTAGACAGAGAGCAAAGAATGACGTCACCACAGGATGGGCAACAGATTGAGAACAGAGTATGTTATCTCTAACTTTTGATCGTTCACTTGACCTCTGAAGCCCTCTGCGCTATACATAACGTCTCCAGCTCTCATGTTAGAGCAATTAGAAGAGCTGTAAATATGGAGATGAAATGCTAATCACTGTTATAGAACCACCCATGGCCAGACCAGGAAGCATGAGGAAGCATGAATCTGAAGCTACTGGAGCCCTACCTGCATTATCAAGGATAGCAGCCATGGTTGAGAACAGAAGGCATAAGCTTTGATAATTGAACCTCAAATTTAAGAACGAGCCCCAAAACCTCTTTGTTTTGAATGAAGTGGTAGTCGGAGCTCTAACATTGAAATTGGATGTGCTTGGAACGTCCACTGATTTTAATGGGAGAGTTTCAAGGGGCCAGGGTCCCACCGGGGGTTTCCTTTAATCTCTTGTGGACTAGGCCAAGCCTTGACGTATTGTACTTTATGATGCTAAATGTGAAGAATAATTGGAAGAACGTGCTGTGGGAATTATGGTTCATCTGTTGTCTATTTCCAAATCTTATGCTTTTTGTTTTCAACCGTTGCTGGGGTTAATTGTTGGGGCTCATTAGTGGAGTCGATTCTTAGGGGCTGTCAGAAGAGTTAATTCAGGGGTCCATTAGTTTATTGGGGCCCACCAGAAGAGTTGATTCTTTGGACCTATCAGTAGAGCTGTGGTGACATCAGTCTGTCCCGAGGCCCCATACACAGTAGGGTTAGCAGAGGTGCAGTGACAGCAGTCTGCACCAGGGCCCCATACACAGTAGGGTTAGCAGAGGTGCAGTGACATCTCTGCTACGGGGCCCCAACAAAATAGGGTTAGCAGAGGGCAGTGAATCCGTCTGTCGGGGCCCCATACACATAGGGTTAGCAGAGGGGGCAGTGACATCCGTTGCTAGGCCCAATACACAGTTAGGGTTAGCAGAGGTGCTTGACATCCTTCTCCGGGCCCAATACACATAGGGTTAGCAGAGGTGCAGTGACATCCGTCTGCTCCGGGCCCCCATACACAGTAAGGGTTAGCAGAGGTGCAGTGACTCCTCTGCTCCAGGGCCCCAAACACAGTAGGGTTAGCAGAGGTGCAGTGACATCCTCTGCCCCCGGGCCCCAAACACAGTAGGGTTAGCAGAGGTGCGTGACATCCATCTCTCCGGCCCCATAACAGTAGGGTTAGCAGAGGTGCAGACACCCTGTCTGCTCCAGGGCCCATACACAGTAGGGTTACAGAGTGGTGACATCCTCAGCTCCGGTCCCCAACACAGAAAGGGTTAGCAGAGGTGAAAGAACATCCGTCTGCTCCGGGGCCCTACACAGTAGGTTAGCAGAGGTGCAGGAAATCCGTCTGCTCCGGGGCCCCATAACCACAGTAGGGTTAGCAGAGGTGCAAAACATCCGTCGCTCCGGCCCATACACGTGGGTTAGCAGAGGTGCAGTGACATCCGTCTGCTCCGGGGCCCCTTACACAGTGGGTTAGCAGATTTTTGCGGAAACATCCGTCTGCTCCGGGCCCCATACACAGTAGGGTTAGCAGAGGTGGAAAAATCCGTCATGCTCCGGGGCCCCCATACACAGTAGGGTTGCAGAGGTTTGCGTGACATCCGTCAGCTCCAGGGCCCCCAACACATAGGGTTAGCAGAGGTGCAGGGACATACGTCAGCTCCGGGGCCCCATACACGGTAGGGTTAGCAGGGGTGCGGGAACATCTTCTGCTCCAGGGCCCCAACACAGTAGTGTTAGCAGGGTGGGTGACATCCGTCAGCCCCCGAGGCCCCATACACATAGGGTTAGCAGAGGTGCAGTGACATCCGTCTGCTCCGGGGCCCCCAATACACAGTAGGGGTTAGCAGAGGTGCAGTGACATCTATCTGCTCCAGGCCCCACAACAAAAGTAGGGTTAGCAGAGGTGCCAGTGACATCCGTCTGCCCGGGCCCCCATACACAGTAGGTTAGCAGAGGTGCAGTGACATCCTCTGCTCCAGGCAATACACAGTAGGGTTAGCAGAGGTGCAGTGACATCCTCTGCTCCAGGCCCAAACACATTTGGGGTTAGCAGAGGTGCAGTGACATCCATCTGCTCCGGGCCTCAACACAGTGGGTTAGCAGAGGTGCAGTGACATCCTCTGCTCCAGGGCCCCAAACACAGTAGGGTTAGCAGAGTGCAGTGACATCCTCTGCCCGGCCCCATACACAGTAGGGTTAGCAGGGGTGCAGTGACATCTTCTGCTCCGGGGCCCAAACACAGTAGGGTTAGCAGAGGTGCGGTGACATCCGTCTGCACCAGGCCCATAGTTACCAACTTTTGAAAATGAAAAAGCAGGAGATTGAAGAGGGTGACGCTTATCTTGCTGGTGTGCCACGCCCCTTCAAAAAGCCACACCCACTCCGCCTAACTGCAGAACGGCTTTGGAAGAAAGCCAGGTACATGCCCTTATAGTCAGGTAGTAGGCCCCCATAACCAGGTAGTGCCCCTTACAGGCAGGTAGATGCCCCCCTTGTAGCCAAGTAGCCCTGTTAGCCAGGTAGATGCCCCCCTTTGTTAGCTAGGTATTGCCCCCTTTAGTAGCCAGGTATTGCCTCCTTTAGTAGCCAGGTATTGCCTCCTTTAGTAGCCAGGTTGTTTGGCCAACCCCTTTAGTAGCCAGTGTATTGCCTTCCCCTTTTAGTAGCCAGGTATTGCCTCCTTTAGTAGCCAGGAAACTGTCTCCTTTATTATCCAGGTATTGCCCCTTTAGTCGCCAGGTATTGCCTCTTTAGTAGCCAGGTATCCTTTGACCTACCCCTTTAGTAGCCAGGTATTGCCTCCTTTAGTAGCCAGGTATTGCCGCTTTAACCGTTTTTAGTAGCCAGGTATTGCCCCTTAGGTAGCCCTTTAGTGGTACTGTCTCCTTTAGTAGCAGGTATTCCCCCATACCTTTCCTTTATCAGGTAGCTCTTTAGGGGTGTATTTCCCCTTTAGTAGCAGGAAATTGCCCCATTAGTAGCCAGGTATTGCCTCCTTTAGTAGCCAGGTACTGTCTCCTTTAGTAGCCAGGTCTTGCCCCCTTAGTAGCCAGGTATTGCCTCCTTTAGTAGCCAGGTATTGCCTCCTATCGTAGCCAGGTAGGTAGTTGCCCCCTTTAGTAGCCAGGTAATGACCCTTAGTAGCCAGGTATTGCCCCCTTTAGTAGGCAGGTATTGCCCCCTTTAGTAGGCAGGTATTGCCTCCTTTAGTAGCCAGGTATTGCCCCCTTAGTAGCCAGGTAGTTGCCCCCTTTAGTAGCCAGGTATTGCCCACTTGAGTAGCCAGGTATTGCCCCCGTGGTTAGCCAGGTAGATCCCCCCTTATAGCTAATAAAAATAAAATAATAAAAGTCACTCACCTCACCAGGCTCCTGCAGCTCCGGCCGATCTCCTCAGCGACGCAGGGGAGTGAGTGCAGCCGCGCGTCACTTCCCCTGCGCCGCCGACCTGTATGGACGGCGCGCACCGGCGCCGGACATACAGGGGGAGGAGGAGCCATTTAAAGAACCTCCGCCGCCTGCTGGCGGCGGGAGGAATGCCAACTCCCCCGGTAGGGCGGGAGGGGACCCCAAATCGCGGGACCCCCCCCGCCAAAAACGGGAGAGTTGGCATGTATGACCAGGCCCCATACACAGTAGGGTTAGCAGAGGTGCAGTGAGGTCTGCCCCAGGGCCCCATACACAGTAGGGTTAGCAGAGGTGCAGTGACATCCGTCTGTACCAGGCCCCATGCACCGTCGGGTTAGCAGAGGTGCAGTGAAATCTGTCTGCTCCAGGGCCCCATACACAGTAGGGTTAGCAAGTCATGACATACCTCTGCACCTGGCCCCATACACAGTAGGGTTAGCAGAGGTGCAGTGACATCCGTCTGCACCGGCCCCTACCATAGGGATAGCAAGTGCAGTGACATACCTCTGCACCAGGCCCCATACACAGTAGGGTTACAAGGTGCAGTGAGGTCTCCAGGGCCCCATACGACAGTAGGGTTACAGAGTTGCAGACATTCCGACTGCTCCATGCCCATACACGTAGGTTAGCAGAGTGCAGACACCGCAGCACCAGGCCCCATACACAGTAGGGATAGCAGGTGCAGTGACATACCTCTGCTCCAGGGCCCCATACACAGTAGGGATAGCAGAGGTTCAGTTGAGAGCTACAGGTTAGACTTGATGTATCTGTTTCCGAGCAGCGCAGCTGGTGCTATGTTCCATTTATGGCGGTTTTATTTCTTCTAGTAGACTCGGCGTTGGCCGCCGCAGGCCCCGCCACGGTCTAGGTTTGTGCTCATTGCTGTACCTGATCCCCTCTGTTTCTCTGTTCACTTTGCAATCCATATGGATGTGACTCGTTGACGGATGTGGGATAAGCGACGTGCAGCGTTTGATTTCGGAGCACCCGCTATCTCGCCCATCTCCTGCTAAAATATGAAAAAGAGTCAATCTATGTATTTTTCAAAACCTCCTTTATACAGCAATTTGATATTAACTCTGAGTCCTCTCCGAGACGAGGGCGCGTTAACCTCTGCGGTGCCGCGCTCCTCAAAGCTTTGGCGCGGTGTCTCTATACATGACCGGTCTCAGTGGAGTCATTTTCCCCCATGTATCTCATTATCCAGCGGCTTCCTATCAGCACGGACACATTTCTATCTAAGCCTGCACACCGGGCGCCCTCGCTCTGCACCGAATTTGCGTAGAACCATCAAACATTTGAATTTGATTAAACGGAAAAAACCCTAATCTTAAATATCTCCCAACTGAAGCGTGCACATTGCAATCCGCCGTCCGCGTGGCGTGCTGCTTCCGTGCAATCATCTGGCGGAATATTTATTCCAACCAGGAGACTCGAGAGAATATGGAACGGAATAAAAATGGACGCATTAAATTTTTCACTCAGGTGCCCAGTTCTGATATTTGTAGGGAATTTAAGCTGCAGGCGAAGGAGGCTCCCGAACAGCGAGTCATGAATAACAACGCGACTCATAGAGAAAACCTGGAAAAAAAGAAGGGAAAAAAAGCTTTATCCGGTGCAAATCTATAACGGATCTGCCTGACCCCGGCCCCCGGATCTGCCTGACCCCCGGATCATGAGCCTGACCCCCCCTGCCCCCGGATCCTGCCCTTGACCCCCCGGATCTGCCTGACCCCGGCCCCGGATCTGCCTGACCCCGGCCCCGGATCTGCCTGACCCCGGATCTGCCTGACCCCGGCCCCCGGATCTGCCTGACCCCGGATCTGCCTGACCCCCCCGGTCCCGTGACATGCCTGACCCCCGGCCCCGGATCTGCACTGGACCCCCGGACTTGGGTTGTGGGCCCCGACCCCCCCCCCCCCGCCACTGACCCGGCCCCGGATCGCCTGACCCCGGCCCCGGATCTGCCTGACCCCGGCCCCCGGATCTGCCTGACCCCGGATCTGCCTGACCCCGGCCCCCGGATCTGCCTGACCCCGGATCTGCCTGACCCCGGCCCCGGATCTGCCTGACCCCGGATCTGCCTGACCCCGACTCTGCCTGACCCCGGCCCCAGATCTGCCTGACCCCGGCCCCGGATCTGCCTGACCCCGGATCTGCCTGACCCCGACTCTGCCTGACCCCGGCCCCGGATCTGCCTGACCCTGGCCCCGGATCTGATGCGACCTTGATGAACATGGCTGGCGAGTGTCTAACTCTGCGCCCAGGCAAATAACGTGCGTCGGGTACTAAATACGGACGGACACTTTATCAGCCGCCATCCCGGACCGTGCGCTGATAGGGGCAAAGGGTCACCCGAGTAGCACAGTCTCCAAAGTCCGAGCAGATGGCAGTGGCTGGAATTTAGCAATGTTTTAGGCGCTTTATAGGTCTTATGTATGAAACTGTCTCACAGCCGCCAATCAGAACCTATAGCAACCAATTAGAGCCCATAGTGACCAATCAGAGTCCATAGCAACCAATCACAGCCCATAGCAACCAATCAGAGCCCATAACAACCAGAGGTCATAGCCACCAATCAGAGCTCATAGCAACCAATCAGAGCTCATAGCGACCAGAGCCCATAGCAACCAGAGCGCATAGCAACCAATCAGAGCCAATAGCGACCAATCAGAGCCCATAGCGACCAATTAGAGCACATAGCAACCAATCAGAGCTCATAGTGACCAATCAGAGCCCATAGGAACCAATCAGAGCCCATAGCCACAAATCAGAGCCCATAGTAACCAATCAGAGCCCATAGTGACCAATCAGAGCTCAAAGCCACCAATTAGAGCTCATAGCGACCAATCAGAGCTCATAGCGACCAATCAGTGCCCATAGTGACCAATCAGAGCCCATATTAACCAATCAGAGCTCATTGTGTCCAATCAGTGCCCATAGTGACCAATCAGAGCCCATAGCCACCAATCAGAGCCTACCATATAGTGGTAGACACCAGTGTACACAGACTCTGCAGACTGTATATTACCTCCATACAGTGACCATATAGTGGTAGACACCAGTGTACACAGTCTCTACAGACTGTATATTACCTCCATACAGTGACCATATAGTGGTAGACACCAGTGTACACAGGCTCTGCAGACTGTATATTACCCCCATACAGTGACCATATAGTGGTAGGGACCAGTGTACACAGGCTCTGCAGACTGTATATTACCTCCATACAGTGACCATATAGTGGTAGACACCAGTGTACACAGGCTCTGCAGACTGTATATTACCTCCATACAGTGACCATATAGTGGTAGACACCAGTGTACACAGGCTCTCTAGACTGTATATTACCCCCATACAGTGACCATACAGTGGTAGACACCAGTGTACACAGGCTCTGCAGACTGTATATTACCCCCATACAGTGACCACATAGTGGTAGACACCAGTGTACTCAGGCTCTGCAGACTATATATTACCACCATACAGTGACCATATAGTGGTAGACACCAGTGTACAAAGGCTCTCCAGACTGTATATTAACTCCATACAGTGACCATATGGTGGTAGACACCAGTGTATACAGGCTCTGCAGACTGTATATTACCACCATACAGTGACCAGATAGTGGTAGGTACCAGTGTACACAGGCTCTGCAGACTGTAAATTACCTCCATACAGGGGCCATATAGTGGTAGACACCAGTGTACACAGGCTCTACAGACTGTATATTAAATCCAAACAGAGACCATAAAGAGGTACACACAAGTGCACACAGGATATGCAGACTTTAAAATACCACCATAAAGTTACCAAATAGAGATAGACACCAGTGAACAAAGGCTCTCAGACTGATATTAACTCCATACAGTGACCATTATAGGTGGTAAGACACAGTGTATACAGGCTCTGCAGGACTGTATATTACCACCATACAGTGGACCATATAGTGGTAGTACACCAGTGTACACAGGCTCTGCCAGACTGTAAATTACCTCCTTACAGGGCCATATAGTGGTAGATCACCAGTGTACACAGGCTCTGCAGAACTGTATATTACACCATACAGTGACCATATAGTGAGTAAGGTACCAGTTGTACACAGGCTCTGCAGACTGTAAATTTACCTCCATATAGGGGCCATATAGTGGTAGACACCAGTGTACACAGGCTCTGCAGGCTGCATATTACCACCATACAGTGACCATATAGTGGTAGGTAACAGTGTACACAGGCTCTGCAGACTGTATATTACCTCCATACAGGGACCATATAGTGGTAGGTACCAGTGTACACAGGCTCTGCAGACTTAAATACTCCCTAACAGGGCCATATAGTGTTAGACACCAGTGTACATCAGTCTCTCCAGACTGTATATGACCTCCATACAGTGACCATAATAGATGGTATTTACCACTTCACCAGATGATACACACTTTGTAGACTGTATATTACCTCATACAGGACCATATATATTAGACACCAGTGACACAGGCCGCAACTGATATTACTCCCATAAATGACCAATATTTTGGTAGACACCAGTGTACATAGGCTCTGCAGACTTATATTATCTCATACATTTACCATATAGGAACTATTGTGGTAGGCCCAGTGTACACAGCCCCAATTTTATATTACCTCCTTTCAGTGACCAAAATTTAACCCGTGTATACGGGCCCCCTGCACAATATTTACCACCAACATGACCAGATAGGGGGTAGGTACCCAGTGTACCGGGCTCTGCAACTTATAAAACCTTCATACGGGGGACCTATAGTGGTAGTACCAGTGTCACAGGCTCTCAGAAAATTAAGTGATTACGGGGGCAGTTACATTTAAGGACTCACAACCAATGTATTTTCTGATCGGAGTCGTTCACTTTCCTTATTCTTCTCCATCCAGCCCGACCATTGCCCTTTTTCTCTCAGCCACAACTCAATCCTGCTGAATTTACCACACAAATATTTTAGAATCCTCATTTTTCCAACACCTATATACCTACCTACTCCTTAGGTTATATACCCATAATGGGGATCTATATAGAAAAGCTTGGTGACCCACTTTGCTGTGATAGGAAAGTTGGATGCCTGCTGTCAGGGATGGGAAGTCTCCCATCGTTCCCACTTAGGCCCCATTAAAGTAGCTAGGCATATATGTCCCCCCAGTAGGTTATAGGTCCCTAGGGCCAACGATCTGTAGGCAGGTATATGTCCCCTCCTCTGTAGGCAGGTATACATCCCCCATATGATTCTGTAGTCAGCTATGTGTCTCCCATATTATTCTGTATGATAGGCAGGCATAGGTCACCTGTAGTCTGTAGGGTAGGCAGGTGTAGGTCTCCCATAGTGGGTATGGTAGGCAGGAATACATCCCCCATATTAGTCTGTATGATAGGCAGGTATAGGTCCCCATAGTCTGTAGGGTAAGTAAATATAGGTTGCAAATAGTCAGTGTAGGCAGGCATAGGTCCCCCACAGTCAGTTTAGGTAGGTATTGGTCCCCAATAGGCAGTAAAGATCCCCATACACAGCTAAATAGGCCGGTAAATGTCCACCAGAGGCAGTATATGTCCCTATAGGCAGGTACCATAAAAAAATGCATAATGTCTTATTTTCGGGGAAATAGGGCAAATGTCCACCATAGGCAGTACAGGTTCCCCGTAGTCAGGTAAATGTCCCACATAGGCAAGTATATGTCCCCCATAGGCAGGTAGAAGCAATTATATGTCCCCCATAGACAGGTATAGACAGGTAAAGTCCACCATAAGCAGTATTCGTCCCCATAGGCATGTACCATAAAAAAATGCATTATGTCTTATTTTCGGGGAAACAGGGTAAATGTCCACCATAGGCCGTATAGGTCCCCCGTTTACATGTAAATGTCACCCCATAGGAAATTATGTGTCCCCAATAGGTAGGTAGAGGCAGTTAAATTTCCCCCATAGACAGGTATAGACAGGTAAATATCCCCCATAGGCAGGTAAAGGGAGGTATATGTCTTCCATAGGCAGGTATAGACAGGTAATTGCCCCTCAATGGCAAGTATAGGCAGGCATATGTCCCTATAGGCAGGTATAGGTAGGTATAGGCAGGTAAATGTTCCCCATAAGAAGGTAAAGGCAGGGTTTCCAGTACTCACCTCTCTCCCCGCTGTTCTGAACAGGGACCCGCTTGTCTCCGTCTTTTTCCCGCACAGGCGGCGTAACGTCATCAGAGGGCACAGGCAGCGTGATGACCCCACCTGCAGGCGTGCAGCCTTCCGGAGTCCTCTGCAGAGCAGGGAGTGCTCACTCCCTGCTCCACAATACCATTTTTATCTGTATGTGCTTCAAGAGGAGGCGCATACAGATGAAAAGCTCTCCATCGGCACCCGGGTCCAAGGCAGCAGCCTGGAAGCCAATGACGTATGGGCATCCTGACGGGACATTGCCAGTGGTGCGGGACGTATGGTCACCATAAGTTTTCCGGTTCTTCATACAGACGATGAATACTAATGCCGGCTGCTATATTCCTCGTCCGTGCCTCGTGGACCCGTCAGCGGAGATCGTGACCTGGATGAAAACAATCCAGAGCAAAGAGCATTGGTATTCCGAAATATGCAAACCCTAATTAGGATGCCGACCACCAGGGAGGCCCTGTTTACCAATCTGCTAATAAGCAGATCAGGACAGAATCCAGGCCAAGCGTAATATAGATGGAAACCCAATTGTTGTGTATAGACCTGAATGTAATGAGTTATGTCTGGAAGGCTGAACAATGAACATTGCTTAACGGGAGCCGACGTAAGCAAAATATCACCGACGCCGTGCAGCAAACGAGTCACTGGGTCGACTCCCGGCCAATAGATGCTATAGATTTCCTCATTTCCAATACAATCTGATAAATCTCAAATTTCTGAAGATGAAGTTTATTGATGAAAAGGAACCGATTAAAAATAGAAATCTGGGGAGGCTCAATATGCGGGCGAGCCATGAAATCCAAGGGCGCCGAATAAGGCTGCTTGTGGGAGAAAAAGAACCAGCCAGGTGCAAGGTACAAGAACCAGCCCAGCGCAAGGTAAAAGAAACAGCCCAGCACAAGGTACAAGAACCAGCACAAGGTACAAGAACCAGCCCAACGCAAGGTACAAGAACCAGCACAAGGTACAAGAACCAGCCCAACGCACGGTACAAGCACCAGCCCATCGCAAGGTACAAGAACCAGCCCAGTGCAAGGGACAAGAACCAGCCCAGTGCAAGGTACAAGAACCAGCCAGGTGCAAGGTACGAGAACCAGCCCAGCACAAGGTACAAGAACCAGCCCAACGCAAGGTACAAGAACCAGCCCAGCACAAGGTACAAGAAGCAGCCCAACGCAAGGTACAAGAACCAGTCCAGGGCAAGGTACAAGAACCAGCCCAGCACAAGGTACAAGAACCAGCCCAACACAAGGTATGAGAACCAGCCCAACGCAAGGTACAAGAACCAGCCCAGTGCAAGGTACAAGAACCAGCCCAGTGCAAGGTACAAGAACCAGCCCAGTGCAAGGTACAAGAACCAGCCCAGTGCAAGGTACAAGAACCAGCCCAGTACAAGGTACAAGAACCAGCCCAGCGCAAAGTACAAGAACCAGCCCAACGCAAGGTACAAGAACCAGCCCAGTACAAGGTACAAGAACCAGCCCATTGCAAGGTACAAGAACCAGCCCAGTGCAAGGTACAAGAACCAGCCCAGTGCAAGGTACAAGAACCAGCCAGGTGCAAGGTACGAGAACCAGCCCAGCACAAGGTACAAGAACCAGCCCAGCACAAGGTACAAGAACCAGCCCAACACAAAGTACAAGAACCAGCCCAGCACAAGGTACAAGAACCAGTCCATCGCAAGGTACAAGAACCAGCCCAGCACAAGGTACAAGAACCAGCCCAGTGCAAGGTACAAGAACCAGCCCAGTGCAAGGTACAAGAACCAGCCCAACGCAAGGTACAAGAACCAGCCCAGTGCAAGGGACAAGAACCAGCCCAGTGCAAGGTACAAGAACCAGCCAGGTGCAAGGTAAGAGAACCAGCCCAGCACAAGGTACAAGAACCAGCTCAGCACAAGGTACAAGAACCAGCCCGGCGCAAGGTACAAGAACCAGCCCGGCGCAAGGTACAAGAACCAGCCCAGTGCAAGATACAAGAACCAGCCCAGTGCAAGGTACAAGAACCAGCCCAGCGCAAGGTACAAGAACCAGCCCAGTGCAAGATACAAGAACCAGCCCAGTGCAAGGTACAAGAACCAGCCCAACACAAGGTATGAGAACCAGCCAAGCACAAGGTACAAGAACCAGCCCAACGCAAGGTACAAGAACCAGCCCAACGCAAGGTACAAGAACCAGCCCAGTGCAAGGTACAAGAACCAGGCCAGCGCAAGGTACAAGAACCAGCCCAGTGCAAGGTACAAGAACCAGCCCAGTGCAAGGTACAAGAACCAGCCCAGCACAAGGTACAAGAACCAGCCCAACGCAAGGTACAAGAACCAGCCCACAGCAAGGTACAAGAACCAGCCCAACGCAAGGTACAAGAACCAGCCCAGCACAAGGTACAAGAACATGCCCAGCACAAGGTACAAGAACCAGTCCAGGGCAAGGTACAAAAACCAGCCCAGCACAAGGTACAAGAACCAGCCTAGCACAAGGTACAAGAACCAGTCCAACACAAGGTACAAGAACCAGCCCAGCACAAGGTACAAGAACCAGCCCAACGCAAGGTACAAGAACCAGCCCAACACAAGGGACAAGAACCAGCCCAGCACAAGGTACAAGAACCAGCCCAGTGCAAGGTACAAGAACCAGCCCAGCGCAAGGTATAAGAACCAGCCCAACGCAAGGTACAAGAACCAGCGCAGCACAAGGTACAAGAACCAGCCATGGGCAAGGTACAAGAACCAGCCCAGCGCAAAGTACTAGAACCAGCCCAACGCAAGGTACAAGAACGAGCCCAACGCAAGGTACAAGAACCAGCCCAATGCAAGGTACAAGAACCAGCCCGACGCAAGGTACAAGAACCAGCCCGGCGCAAGGTACAAGAACCAGCCCAGCGCAAGGTACAAGAACCAGCCCAGCGCAAGGTACAAGCACCAGCCCAGGGCAAGGTACAAGAACCAGCCCAGCGCAAGATACAAGAACCAGCCCAAAGCAAGGTACAAGAACCAGCCCGGCGCAAGGTACAAGAACCAGCCCAGCTCAAGGTCCAAGAACCAACCCAGGGCAAGGTACAAGAACCAGCCCAACACATGGTACAAGAACCAACCCAGGGCAAGGTACAAGAACCAGCCCAGCACAAGGTACAAGAACCAGCCCAGCGCAAGGTACAAGAACCAGCCCAGCACAAGGTACAAGAACCAGCCCAGTGCAAGGTTCAAGAACCAGCCCAACGCAAGGTACAAGAACCAGCCCAGCGCAAGGTACAAGAACCAGCCCAGTGCAAGGTGCAAGAACCAGCCCAGCACAAGGTACAAGAACCAGCCCAGTGCAAGATACAAGAACCAGCCCAGCGCAAGATACAAGAACCAGCCCAGCGCAAGGTGCAAGAACCAGCCCAGCACAAGGTACAAGAACCAGCCCAGCACAAGGTACAAGAACCAGCCCAGTGCAAGGTGCAAGAACCAGCCCAGCACAAAGTACAAGAACCAGCCCAGTGCAAGGTACAAGAACCAGCCCAGGGCAAGGTACAAGAACCAGCCCAGCGCAAGGTACAAGAACCAGCCCAGTGCAAGGTACAAGAACCAGCCCAACACAAAGTACAAGAACCAGCCCAGTGCAAGGTACAAGAACCAGTCCAGGGCAAGGTACAAGAACCAGCCCAGCACAAGGTACAAGAACCAGCCCAGCACAAGGTACAAGAACCAGCCCAGTGCAAGGTACAAGAACCAGCCCAGTGCAAGGGACAAGAACCAGCCCAGTGCAAGGTACAAGAACCAGCCAGGTGCAAGGTAAGAGAACCAGCCCAGCGCAAGGTACAAGAACCAGCCCAGTGCAAGGTACAAGAACCAGCCCAACACAAGGTACAAGAACCATCCCAGTGCAAGGTACAAGAACCAACCCAGGGCAAGGTACAAGAACCAGCCCAGCGCAAGATACAAGAACCAGCCCAGCGCAAGGTGCAAGAACCAGCCCAGCGCAAGATACAAGAACCAGCCCAGCGCAAGGTACAAGAACCAGCCCAACGCAAGGTACAAGAACCAGCCCAGCACAAGGTACAAGAACCAGCCCAACACAAGGTACAAGAACCAGCCCAACGCAAGGTACAAGAACCAGCCCAACACAAGGTACAAGAACCAGCCCAACACAAGGTACAAGAACCAACCCAGGGCAAGGTACAAGAACCAGCCCAGCTCAAGGTACAAGAACCATCACAGGGCAAGGTACAAGAACCAGCCCAGCGCAAGTTACAAGAACCAGCCCAACACAAGGTACAAGAACCATCCCTGCACACGATATAAGAACCATCCCAGCACTAGGTACAAGAACCAGCCCAGGGCAAGGTACAAGAACCAGCCCAGCGCAAGATACAAGAACCAGCCCAGGGTAAGGTACACCCCAGGCAGGAAATCAATATTACACTTGAAGAACTTTTTATGAAGTAAAACTTTTATCGTCTTCAAACTTTGTGTAACTTAATTTCGAGTTGTGCAGAGATCTCTAATCTATAGGACGGAGAGGTGATGGGGCAAAATCTTTAAAAGGATGCTTCTATCAGAAAGGGGAATTTTTGTTAAGACCAATATTCCTGGAAAACGATTTTTTAAAAAAATTTTTGCAATTTTTTTTTATTTATTTCATAAGCCCTAAGCAATTAAAAACTACATATGAAATATTGTCCTTCTCTAGCTGTGAGATAAAACTCCTGAATGGCTAGGCCACATAATTGCCACATAATCTTCTTTTCTCATGATGACATCTATTTTGTGAAGTGCAGCAGTCCCTCCTGCAGCAAAACAACCCCACAATATGATGCTGTCACCCCCCGTGTTTCATAGTTAGGATGGTATTCTTAGGCTTCCAAGCTTCTCCCTTTTTCCTCCAAACGTAACAATGGTCATTATGGCCAAACAGTTAAATTTAAGTTTTGTCAGACCACAGGACATGTCTCCAGAAATGTAGGTCTTTTTTCCTGTGCATTTACAAACATGAATCTGGCTTTTCTATATTTCTTTTGGAGTAATGGCTTCTTCCTGGCAGAGCGGCCTTTCAACCCATGTTGATACAGTATTCATTTCACTGTGGATAATGACACAATCTTACCAGCTTCCGCCAGCATCTTCACAAGGTCGTTTGCTTTTGCTCTTGGGTTGATATGCACGTTGGACTAAAGCACGATCATCTCTGAGACACAGAATCTGTCTCCTTCCTGAGCTGCATGATGGCTGGATATTCCCAACTTGTTTGTACTTGTGTATAATTGAATGAGGCACCTTCAAGGATCTGGAAATTGCACCCAAGGATGATCCAGACTTGTGCAAGTCCACAATTCTCTTCCTGATATCTTGGCTGATTTCTTTAGACTTTCCCATGATGTTACACACAGAAGCAGTGTGTTTCTGGTGTGCTATAAAATACATCCACAGCTGTGTCTCTAATTAACTCAGATGTTGCCAATAAACCTATCAGAAGCTTCCAAAGACCTGACCTCATCATATGGGCGGTCCCAAATTGTATAAAGGCGGAGTCATCCCAGTGTATGGAAACTTCTGACTTTACAGAAAGTAATAAAAATGCCTTAAAAATTCTCTCTCATTATTCTGCATTTGGGGAATAGAAATAATTTTGGTTCCTAATTGACCTAAAATGGGGAAGGTTTATTCTGATTTCATGTCAGAGAGAAAAACCTGCAGATGGGGCTTTATATAGAGGGAGGGAGAAACCTGCAGATGGGGCTTTATATAGAGGGAGGGAGAAACCTGCAGATGGGGCTTTATATAGAGGGAGGGAGAAACCTGCAGATGGGGCTTTATATAGATGGAGCGAGAAACATGCATAAGGGGCGATATATAGAGGGGAGGGAAGAACCTGCAGATGGAGCTTTATATGGAGGGGAGGGAAGAACCTGCAGATGGGGCTTTATATAGAGGGAGGAGGGAGAAACCTGCAGATGGGGCTTTATATAGAGGGAGGGAGAAACCTGCAGATGGGGCTTTATATAGAGGGAGAAACCTGCAGATGGGGCTTTATAGAGAGGGGAGGGAAGAACCTGCAGATGGGGCTTTATAGAGAGGGGAGAAGCACCTGCAGATGGGGCTTTATATAGAGGGGAGAAGCACCTGCAGATGGGGCTTTATATAGAGGGAGGGAGAAACCTGTAGATGGGGCTTTATATAGAGGGAGGGAGAAACCTGCAGATGGGGCTTTATATAGAGGGGAGGGAGACTGCTGGTTTCAACTGTACATAATAAAATAATATACACAGTAACATAATATTCATTATAACAATATAGAAAATAACATAACAATAAACATTTCTCTGTTACATGAAAGCTACGACTGATAAACAAAAAAGAAGAAACAATGTAACGCCTGTAACATTAATAGGGAAAGGCAGATGATTATGAGTTGTAAGCGGCTCCTGGAAATCAATTTCCTGTTGTGTCTTCAGATTTGCGCGCTTGGCAGTGAATTGTATTGATCGCAGGACGGTGAAGTCAGCGAGCGAAAGAGAATTAGGTCCAGAAAACATGGAGAATGGATGAGGGACGCGCGGCCAAATATAGCAGCGCAATCAGCCCGGATTTCACAGGTCGCTCCGTGCGCACCTCACTGCTTTCCCATCACCACCGAGGACGGGAGCCGCAGCTCGGCCGCGCAAAGTCCATCACCTCCACTCGGAGCCGCAGCTCGGCCGCGCAGTCCGTCACCTCCACTCGGAGCCGCAGCTCGGCCGCGCAGTCCGTCACCTCCACTTGCCTTATCCAGTAAAGTAGGTTTTATAGTTGTTGAATGTTTTCTGACTCCCGGCAGTGTGTGGAGAAAGCACATTGCAGGAGTCGCATGGGTGTAAATTATAATGACCCCCCCCCCCCCCCAAGTAACAATGGCCTCAGGATACAATGTTTCCAGCATGCAATGCTCTTTCCTGGGACATTGCATCTTGAGGCCGCACTCACCATGTCCCAGACACTGCTGATCTGCGGCAGATGTGATTGATAGAAGAACCAACCAATAATCAGGAACATTTTACTTGTATAACCTCTGTATTAGTGAGGTGCATGCAGTGATTGGTGGTCTATAGCGTCTCTCTACAATACAGTGCAGTACTATATGTCCTGTACTGCTCTTACATGTATTAGTGAGGTGCATGCAGTGATTGGTGGTCTATAGCGCCTCTCTACAGTACAGTGCGGTGCTACATGTCCTGTACTGCTCTTACATGTATTAGTGAGGTGCAGGCAGTGATTGGCGGTCTATAGCGCCTCTCTACAGTACAGTGCAGTACTACATGTCCTGTACTGCTCTTACATGTATTAGTGAGGTGCATGCAGTGATTGGCGGTCTATAGCGCCTCTCTACAGTACAGTGCGGTACTACAAGTCCTGTACTGCTCTTACATGTATTAGTGAGGTGCAGGCAGTGATTGGTGGTCTATAGCGCCTCTCTACGTACAGTTTCGGTACTACATGTCCTGTACTGCTCTTTCATGTATGCAGGCAGTGATTGGCGGGCTATAGCGCCCTCTCTACAGTACAGTGCGGTACTACATGTCCTGTACTGCTCTTACATTTTATTAGTGAGGTCCAAAGCAGTGATTGGTCATAGCACCTCCTACAGTACAGTGCGGTTACTACAATGTCCTGTACTTCTCTTACATGTATTAGTGAGGTGCATGCAGTGATTGGTGTGGTCTATAGCACCCTCTTACAGTACATTGCAGTATTCCATGTCCTGTGCTGCTCTTACATGTATTAGTGAGGTGCATGCAGTGATTGGCAATCTATAGCGCCTCTCTACAGCACAGTGCGGTACTACATGTCCTGCACTGCTCTTACATGTATTAGTGAGGTGCATGCAGTGATTGGTGGTCTATAGCACCTCTCTACAGTACAGTGCAGTACTACATGTCCTGTGCTGCTCTTACATGTATTAGTGAGGTGCATGCAGTGATTGGCAATCTATAGCGCCTCTCTACAGCACAGTGCGGTTCTACATGTCCTGTACTGCTCTTACATGTATTAGTGAGGTGCATGCAGTGATTGGTGGTCTATAGAGCCTCTCTACAGTACAGTGCGGTACTACATGTCCTGTACTGCTCTTACATGTATTAGTGAGGTGCATGCAGTGATTAGTGGTCTATAGCGCCTCTCTACAGTACAGTGCGGTACTACATGTCCTGTGCTGCTCTTACATGTATTAGTGAGGTGCATGCAGTGATTGGTGGTCTATAGCGCCTCTCTACAGTACAGTGCGGTACTACATGTCCTGTACTGCTCTTACATGTATTAGTGAGGTGCATGCAGTGATTGGCAGTCTATAGCACCTCTCTACAGTACAGTGCGGTAACACATGTCCTGTACTGCTCTTACATGTATTAGGTGCATGCAGTGATTGGTGGTCTATAGCACCTCTCTACAGTACAGTGCGGTACTACATGTCCTGTACTGCTCTTTCATGTATTAGTGAGGTGCATGCAGTGATTGGTGGTCTATAGCGCCTCTCTACAGTACAGTGCGGTACTACATGTCCTGTACTGCTCTTACATGTATTAGTGAGGTGAATGCAATGACTGGTGATCTATCGCGCCTCTCTACAGTACAGTGCGGTACTACATGTCCTGTACTGCTCTTACATGTATTAGTGAGGTGCATGCAGTGATTGGCGGTCTATAGCTCCTCTCTACAGTACAGTGTGGAACTACATGTCCAGTATGGCTCTTACATGCATAAGTGAGGTGCATGCAGTGATGGGTGGTCTATAGCGCCTCTCTACAGTACAGTGCGCTACTACATGTCCTGTACTGCTCTTACATGTATTAGTGAGGTGCATGCAGTGATTGGTGGTCTATAGCGCCTCCCTACAGTACAGTGCGGTGCTACATGTCCTGTACTGCTCTTACATGTATTAGTGAGGTGAAGGCAGTGATTAGCGGTCTATAGCGCTCTTTACAGTACATGCGGCACTACATGTCCTGTACTGCTCTTACATGTATTAGTGGGGTGCATGCAGTGATTGGGGGTCTATAGTGCCTCCCTACAGTACAGTGCGGTGCTACATGTCCTGTACTGCTCTTACATGTATTAGTGAGGTGCATGCAGCGATTGGCGGTCTATAGCGCCTCTCTACAGTACAGTGCGGTGCTACATGTCCTGTACTGCTCTTACATGTGTTAGCGTGGTGTGTGCAGTGATTGGTTGGGGTCCCCCTTTTAATAACTGGTTCTGCCAGAATTGACTTGTAAATTCATACAGCGGGTTACCAAGAAAAAATGACCACACTCAGGCCCCATTCACACAGTGCACTCGCCCTCCATCCATGGGATCCATTGAAACAGCATGAAAATGTATCCTGCCTTTGTATCTGGTGTAGAAGCCGACATGTTTGCCCTATAGAAGTCTCCTCTGCAGAATCTATGGGGACACATTTTTTGGGCGTCCCGACAGATATCACGAACAGCGCTACTTAATTGGTGCCTCGGTTATAGAAGAGCAGCTCGACACCAAGAGGGCGACTCCTGGAGGGGTTTATGCCGGAGTTCGGGCTCGAAAACATTGCAAATTCTTGTGCAGCCTTTTGCTCAGCGACTTTTCAGCTGTTTTACACCCGGCAGCCACGGGGGCATCGTTGCACCCGGACCCTCGTTTGTTCTCAGCCTTAGTGCTGTGTCCTGTAGTATAGGTGGTCGGCATGGAAGTAACTATATACACTCACCGGCCACTTTATTAGGTACACCTGTCCAACTGCTCGTTAACACTAAATTTCTAATCAGCCAATCACATGGCGGCAACTCGGTGCATTTAGGCATGTAGACATGGTCAAGACAATCTCCTGCAGTTGAAACCCGAGCATCAGTATGGGGAAGAAAGGTGATTTGAGTGCCTTTGAACGTGGCATGGTTGTTGGTGCCAGAAGGGCTGGTCTGAGTATTTCAGAAACTGCTGATCTCCTGGGATTTTCACGCACAACCATCTCTAGGGTTTATAGAGAATGGTCCGAAAAAGAAAAAACATCCAGTGAGCGGCAGTCCTGTGGGCGGAAATGCCTTGTTGATGCCAGAGGTCAAAGGAGAATGGGCAGACTGGTTCGAGCTGATAGAAAGGCAACAGTGACTCAAATAGCCACCCGTTACAACCAAGGTAGGCAGAAGAGCATCTCTGAACGCACAGTACGGCCAACTTTGAGGCAGATGGGCTACAGCAGCAGAAGACTACACCGGGTGCCACTCCTTTCAGCTAAGAACAGGAAACTGAGGCTCCAATTTGCCCAAGCTCATCGAAATTGGACAGTAGAAGATTGGAAAAACGTTGCCTGGTCTGATGAGTCTCGATTTCTGCTGCGACATTCGGATGGTAGGGTCAGAATTTGGCGTCAACAACATGAAAGCATGGATCCATCCTGCCTTGTATCAACGGTTCAGGCTGGTGGTGGTGGTGTCATGGTGTGGGGAATATTTTCTTGGCACTCTTTGGGCCCCTTGGTACCAATTGAGCATCGTTGCAACACCTTGTGGAATCTATGCCACGAAGAATTGAGGCAGTTCTGAAGGCAAAAGGGGGTCCAACCCGTTACTAGCATGGTGTACCTAATAAAGTGGCCGGTGAGTGTACATAGCAGCCGTGGCGACTGTTATGGGGCACTGAGGTTGAGGGGCCCCCACTCAGATACAAGAAAATTGCTCCTTTTTATAGGGAACAAGTAATTGGTGGGAGGACTGGGACAAGGTATTCTGGTGCCCAAGGCCAATAAGGCATATAGCGCCCCCTATGGAAAATTCAGCTCATCCATACCTCCTGGTGCCCCCTTGTCTGCCTGGGATGAAGTGGCGCCATAGGCGGTTACCTTCCTTCGCCTACCTGTTGTGCTGGCCCTGGTCAGTGGCTTTCTGCTCCCCTATGCGGGTTCTCTGATATATGGATTATTTACACCTTTCATTAATGCTACTTATGTTGCTAGTTTAGTTTATTGTCATTAGGCAGTGGGGTGCCATCTAATTCTGGTATGGGGTCCTAAGACTTCCAGTTACGCCCCTGGTGGTCGGTGCTATGTAGATCAAACCTGGAGCCAATTTACTTACAGGGTATTCTCACCAGCGCTTTAATTGGCTTGAAACACGGAGGCAAAGGTATTACCACATACATTGCTGTTCTGATTTTGCTTTCTTTCAGATTTCGAGCAGTTCTTATCTCCTGATTCTGTACACAAGCTTCCCTAGATTACAGACCACCTTTCTATGTGCTCTAGCAGTGGTCAGGATTGTGATATCACTACCTGTTGTGTCTTATCAGCAACACAGCTTATGTCTCTTACTGACAAACTTTAACCCTTTAGGCTCTGTAGCCTTCTTGTCTTCTGTTTAGATCCCTCCATCACCAATGTCCCTCTAAGGCCATGTTCACACGGCTTATTTTGGGACAGATTTCGTTCCATATTTCGCGCCGTACTGTGTGAAATACGGCTGAAATACGTCCCAGTCATTACGGTAATCCACAGTTCTCATAGAGAACTATGGATTCTGTCTCTTCTCCATGCTCGCTGGATTTTGTGAGCGGGGAGAAAGTGACATGCACATTATCCCGGTGGGATACGCACCATGGATAATGAATGTCTATGGGGCCAGCGAGCTGCCGCTCCCCACGCCCCGCTGCACGAAATCCGTCCCCGCAATTACACCGTGGATAAGCCATGTGAACATAGCCTGTCAGCACTGTTTGGGGACAACCCCCCAAGTTGGTCACGCCCATCTGACTGGTTCAGTAATACATTTGCAAGAGGAATAACAGAGCAACAGCACAACCTGGAGGTGGAAGAAAAGATGCTCCAGAATTATTTCACAGGCAACACAAGGATTTAATTAATAATGTGTCTGGCACTGACCCCTCTTATAACTCTTCTCCTCTATCTCTGTGCTGTTCCTCTGTTACTCCTCTGAGAAATGTATTACTGAATCTGTCAGATGGGTGTCACCACTCCAATTAATAAAGGGGTGTGTCCCTGACTGGACAATGTCTGACTATGCAGGACAAACCCTGACTGGTCACACCCATCTGACAGATTGGTAATGCGTTTCCAGGGGGAATAACAGAGGAACAGCACAATTCACCTGTAGATTTCGGTAAGGTAGTGCGTGAGACTCTGAGGTTTAATGCCCAGGTTAACGTATCCAGTGAGGTCTTGGCTTCACCATACTTGTCGCTGGTCGCTGTCTTTGCCGGTGACTCCTCTTTCCCGGACGCTGGAGGCTCGTGGAAACTTTTGTCATTTTTGACCATTTGCATATGATTTATTTAAAAAACTGTTGTGCAGGACGTCATTATCCAACCCCCAGAGAGTCTCTGCCTGCAGAACGCAACACGCCCCAAAATATGAACCGGAACAGGTCATATTTACAGCTGGAAACCGGAATCAAGTGGTTGGTTTAAATTAGATAAAAATTTTGCAGAAATGGATGAAAAAGAAAAAAACAAGGGGATCAATAGCACAGTCTCTATTTTTGCAGATGACACCAAGCTATGCAGGGTAGTGCAATCTATGGAAGATGCTCATAAAATGCAACAGACCTGGACACACTGAGTGCTTGGGCATCCACTTGGCAAATGGGGTTCAATGTAGATAAATGTAAGGTTCTGCATCTGGGTAGAAATAATCTGCAGCATCATATGTCGGGGGGGTAATAATCTACAGGCATCATATGTCCTGGGGGTAATAATCTGCAGGATCATATGTCCTGGGGGTAATAATCTACAGGCATCATATGTCCTGGGGGTAATAATCTGCAGCATCATATGTTCTGGGGGGAGAAAAACTTGGAGAATCGCTTGTTGAGAAAAATCTGGGCATTCTTGTAGATCATACAGAACAGCATGCAATGTCAATCAGCTGCCTCTAAGGCAAGTAAGATATTGGCGTGTATTAAAAGAGGCCTGGACTCGCGGGACAAGGATGTAATTCTACCGCTGTACAAAGCATTGGTGCGTCCTCACATAGAATATGCTGTCCAGTTCTGGGCCCCAGTTTATAGAAGAGATGTAATGGAGCTAGAGAGAGTACAACCAAACTTATAAGGGGAATGGAGCATCTTAGTGCAAAGACGAGCAACCAAACTTATAAGGGGAATGGGGCATCTTAGTTATGAGGAGAGGTTAGTAGAATTGAACTTATTTAGTCTTGAGAAAAGACGGCTTTGGAGGGGACATGATTAATTTATATAAATATATAAATGGTCCCTACAAAAAGCATGGGGAAAAATTATTTCATGTAAAGCCCCCTCAGGAGACAAGGGGACATTCCCTTCGGCTGGAGAAAAAAAGATTCAGTCTCCAGAGGAGAAGAGCGTTCTTCACTGTAAGAACTGTGAATCTGTGGCATAGCCGCCTGAGGAGCTGGTCACAGCAGGAACAGGGGAGGGTTTCAAGAAAGGCTTAGATAACTACCTGGAACTAAAGAATATTAATGTGTATGTAGCCATGTAAAATTCTGGATCCTGGCTGGTGAAGGCTCTGGGGTCAGAGATGGGGTCTTTCCTGGAGCAGATTGGTTCTTGCATTGTGGGTTTCAGGGCATTCACCAGTGGTGAGGCTGGACTTAAACTCCTTATCTCCCTCCCTACTGTACTAACTATGTAACTATGTATCTAAGACTGCCCTTCCCACCGGCTCCATTCCAGCACTGAGCTCTGTTCCTGCTGCTCCCGGCCGATGACATCACGTTCGCTGATCATGTGACCCAGCAGCCAATCACAGGCCTCAGTGTTCATGTGCCATGCAAACAGGAAGAGATCGTGAGGCCTGTGATTGGCTGCTTGGTCACATGATCACTGGACGTGAGGTCATTGGCCAGGAGCAGAGTAAGATCAGGGCTGGAACAGAGCCGGTTGGGAGTCTTCTACGTCCTATGAGAATATCGCATTGCTAATGAAAGGAACCTCCGATGCAAGTGTGAACCAGGCCTTAGTTATAAAGACACCGGCGCTTTTACTGCAATGTCTGAACCCGGCCTTATTGTGCTTCAAATGTTTGTTCTGTTTTTGTGCTTTTTTCCCCCCAAATTTAGTGGAACTTCTGCTGCTTTATATCGTCACAGACGGAGATCGCCTGTCTATAGCCACAGAGCGGATATTATTTGCATTGCTAATAAGATAGAAGAAATCTTTGCTGTAGCTCACCTCCTATTAGTGATGCACCTGTTCCTCCTCTCGTCTGTGTTTCCTGCTTTGCACGGATCTTTGTTGTCCACGACCTCAGGACTTGCAAACACTCATTGAAGGAAACCATCACAAATTCCCATATCTCGATCCAGCTCAGGTACAAATAGACGTTCTTTATTCAATGAAGGTAACAGAGGATAAAAGCATGTCGCTAGCAGATGCTAAAGCGTTTCGGGCTTTTAACAATCTTTGCTGTGAACAAGGGCTAAGATTGCTAAAAGCCCGAAACGCGTTAGCATCTGCTAGCGACATGCTTTTATCCTCTGTTACCTTCATTGAATAAAGAACGTCTATTTGTACCTGAGCTGGATCGAGATATGGGAATTTGTGACGGTTTCCTTCAATGATTATTTGCATTGTATTGTATTGTATTGTAAATACGTTTATCATTAAATACGTTTATCATTAAATACGTTTATCATAGCCACACTGTCAGTTCGATGCATAACTCGTTCTTAGCGGCAATCATTGCACATATGAGAACTTGAATTGTTATGATCATGTCATACTGTATATGTAAACGAAACGGCGATATTATCTTGAATTGTAAAAACCCAATCACTGCATATATGAGAATGTATATATCTAATCATTGCAGTCATATATTATGCAGGTCAGCAAACAGTTAACTGTTCACCATCCTTCTAAAAGATTGACACCACAATCGTCCATACAAATCACGATCCCAGTCTGAATAGTGAGATGTCTCGCTTGGAGTTTGATTGATGGGTAACATCTCCAACCGAGTATCTCTAAGTCCAGATGGAGCGTGATCACACTGAACGAGATCACACGCGATTAACGTGCACCTGATTGTATCTAGACACTATAAATGCCCCAGCATTTGAAGCAATGACATGCCCCTGATGAAGTGCTGGTATGCGGCTACGAAACGCGTAGGGTTTTAATACTATGTGTCTTTTAAGTGTATAAACCTATCACTGTATAGCCCATGAGTGCATGACACGTTTATACCTATGAGCGCTACTGCCCGGGTTTCTTCTGTTAAGGCCTCGTTCACACGGCTTATTCTGCCACGTATTGGCGCCGTACTGCGCGCCGGATTTGCGCTTCAGTACGGCGCCAATCCGCGGCAGCAATTACGGTAATCCACTGCTCTCATTGAGAACAGTGGAATCCGTCGCTCCTCCCCGCTCGGCAAATCCGCCGCGGGGGGAGAAAGTGACATGCACATTATTTATGGCGCGGACTCGCCGTAAACAATGCATTGTCTATGGGGCCGGGAGCGGCGCCCCCGCCGCGCTCCGGCCCCGTCCCGCCCCTTATTCACGCCGGATTTGTGCGCTCAATACGGCGCACAAATCCGTCGGGAATAAGCCGTGTCAACACGGCCTAAGGCCTCGTTCACACGGTTTATTTCGCAACGGATTTGCGGCCGTATTTACGGCCGCAAATCCGTTGCGGAATCAGTTACAAACAAGTAACTGGCAGTTTTACATTGATTTTAATGGGAAATACGTGTCGTCGTTCAGATGACACTTATTTCCGTTCCGGATTGCAGCCGCGGATTGCAGCCGCAGAACGGCCGCAAAAACAATGTACATGTGAATTATTTCCGGACGGATTCACCACCTATAATGAATGGAGATGGTGAATCCGTCGGGAAATCAGTTCCAAATAGGTGCCACACTTAGTGGCACTTATTTGAAACTGATTTGCAACTGATTTCGGAACGTATTTACGTCGGAAATCCGACGTGAATCAGTTCTGAAATCAGCCGTGTGAACATTGCCTAAATGTTCTATTTAATCACCGCGAGGTCTTCTCCACGTGGGAGCCGGGGATCGCAGAAGCTGCCGAGGTTCAGAGCTCTAAATAGAGCACATAAGCTGATACGAGTGTTGTGTCTCTTAATATAACGCACAACATAAGGAGGTGAGCAAAATGGCGCCACTCCACTTGTCTAAGAGCCATATCCAGCACATCTGATGATAGTATATTGCCTGCGCCCTTGTTTAATATCTTCCACAAGAAAAGAGCCAAATATCTGAAGAAGGTCTTGTATGTGACTGAAAACGTTTATGGAATGAATTTGGCTTCTCGTTTTGGATAAATAAAGCTGATATTTTATAATATAATGAGCACGGGTATTTACATGTATATATATATATTATTTGCATTAACTTTGGAGAACTTTGAGAAATCAAACCAAAAAAAAAAAAAATACAGGATTAAAATAAATCGGCAAAAACAAAGAATTCAAGAATAAAATCAATTTGCAAAACTAATAAAATAAATCAACAAAAAAATACAAAATAAATGAACAGAATTGAAGAAAATGCAAGAATGAAATAAATCCACAAAAATACAAAAAAATCAACAAATATAAAAAAATTAGAAGTCAACAAAAAATTAAATAATAAACTAATGAAAATAAAAATCAAATCAAAATGATAAAAAACACAGAAAAAAACCAACAAAAAATAATGAAATAAATCGACAAAAATAAAAATTTATAAAAAATACAAAAAATACAAGCATAAAATAAATCAAAAACAAAAATAAAAAACAACAAATTAAAAAAGAATCTAATCAACAAAATTAAAAATATAAACAAAATAAAAAAATGAATACAGTAAAACAAAAAAAACAAACAAAAAAAAGAAATAGTAAAAAAAAACAAGGACAAAATATAGATAAAAAATGTAGTGCATGCTGGGATCTGTAGTCCCTCAGTACACGCAGTGCATGCTGGGATGTGTAGTCCCTCAGTACACGCAGTGCATGCTGGGATGTGTAGTCCCTCAGTCCCCGCAGCTGCTGTGGCTCCCGCTCGATCTCTCGGCGCTCCGCTGCTCTGGCCTTGCTGTCGCCGCCGCATCCTCCGTTGCCGGGGTAACCGCTGGGGGCTGAGCGCCGAGCGCCGGAGCCCGGGCCCTGGACCATGTTCGCATTGGTGCGCTTCCTGGAGGATAACGTGTGCTGCGCGCTGCCTGCCGCCCGGGTGCGCGGCCTCCGGCCCGGCTCCACACACGACTTCGATAGGAGGAAGGTCTACACCGTGTCCCGGAGCCCCGAGGACGGAGAGGCCGAGACCACGACGACGCTGCAGCGGGCGCAGGTGCTGGCGCTGGCAGGTGAGCGGGGTCCCGGGTACTACTGCCCCCATCATTGGGAGTGACAGAGGGGGAGGGGGGTCATACAGGTGAGCGGGGTCCCGGGTACTACTGCCCCCATCATTGGGAGTGACAGCGGGGGAGGGGGGTCATACAGGTGAGCGGGGTCCCGGGTCCTACTCTCCCCCTCATTGGGAGTGACAGCGGGGGCGGGGGGTCATACAGGTGAGCGGGGTCCCGGGTACTACTGCCCCCATCATTGGGAGTGACAGCGGGGGAGAGGGGTCATACAGGTGACGGGCGCCGCTCTGACACCGAGTCCTTCTATAGACACCCAGAGAAGGTTGGACTGGAATGCTGGGAGTTGTGGTTCTGCAGCAGCCGGAGATGGCAGGGTTAAAGGGGTCGTCTCACTACAGGGATCGCTGCTTTTTATGTTGCAGATCTTGCAAAACAAGTCACTTTGCAATGTGTGTCCATTACCAGTGCCCTACCTATTCCTAGATATCCCCTCTTGTATGGGCTGCATCAGCTCCTCAGGTCACTATAGCTACAGACCTGTGTGATCTCTCCTGATAGGCTGCCAGCGCTGGTCGCTATAGCTACAGACCTGTGTGATCTCTCCTGATAGGCTGCCAGCACTGGTTTCTATAGCTACAGACCTGTTTGATCTCTCCTGATAGGCTGCCAGCACTGGTCGCTATAGCTACAGACCTGTGTGATCTCTCCTGATAGGCTGCCAGCACTGGTCACTATAGCTACAGACCTGTTCAATCTCTCCTGATAGGCTGCCAGCACTGGTCGCTATAGCTACAGACCTGTTCCTTCTCTCCTGATAGGCTGCCGTGCTGGTTGCTATAGCTACAGACCTGTTCCATCTCTCCTGATAGGCTGCCAGCACTGGTTGCTATAGCTACAGACCTGTTCTATCTCTCCTGATAGGCTGCCAGCACTGGTTGCTATAGCTACAGACCTGTTCCATCTCTCCTGATAGGCTGCCAGCAATGGTTGCTATAGCTACAGACCTGTGTGATCTCTCCTGATAGGCTGCCAGCACTGGTTGCTATAGCTACAGACCTGTGTGATCTCTCCTGATAGGCTGCCAGCACTGGTTGCTATAGCTACAGACCTGTGTGATCTCTCCTGATAGGCTGCCAGCACTGGTTGCTATAGCTACAGACCTGTGTGATCTCTCCTGATAGGCTGCCAGCACTGCTTGCTATAGCTACAGACCTGTGTGATCTCTCCTGATAGGCTGCCAGCACTGCTTGCTATAGCTACAGACCTGTGTGATCTCTCCTGATATGCTGCCAGCACTGGTCGCTATAGCTACAGACCTGTTCAGTCTCTCCTGATAGGCTGCCAGCACTGGTTGCTATAGCTACAGACCTGTTCAATCTCTCCTGATAGGCTGCCAGCACTGGTTGCTATAGCTACAGACCTGTTCTATCTCTCCTGATAGGCTGCCAGCACTGGTTGCTATAGCTACAGACCTGTTCTATATCTCCCAATAGGCTGCCAGCACTGGCTGCTATAGCTACAGACCTGTTTGATCTCTCCTGATAGGCTGCCAGCGCTGGTCGCTATAGCTACAGACCTGGCTTCTACTGCAGCCTAGTGGAAGCCTGTAAACACGCCCCTGAATTCAAAGTGAAACCAAGAAAACAGGACTGAGGTGAGAAGAATCAATGGAGTGAGACAACCCCTTTAATGGGTCAATGATAAGAAACACAATAATGGGGCCCAAAAAGGTGACCCCGGAGAACGGGAGGCAGAGGTCGGGGGCCGGAGAACGATCCTCAGGGGCCACAGAAGGGACCTGGGGGGCCACAGTGGAGGCAGTGGGATTGTGATTCTCCTCTTCATCATACAGAATATTGGAGAGATGTAAAAGTAGTCGGAGGGCGACTGATGTCCCCATAGCGTTCCCTCTTATTCTAGGGTTACCTGGAGCCCTTGAGGGGCCGTGCACCAGTAGCAAGGCTGGTTGACCACAGTCCAGGGCGGTCAGGAGGTGTGGCCCCCCCAATCCGCTACAGGGGTCACACAGCTGTCATGGAGGGGCGGGCGGGGGTCCTGGTGCTCAGACCGCGACCTCTCCGACCCCTGTATGTATTTGGGAGGGCAGGTTCCTTTTAACCCTTTCACTGCCTGAGGGGTTCTTCTGTTACCCCACGTCCTGGCGCCTTCCTGCCACTTTGCCTCGAAGGATAATGTTTAGTATAATAAAGTTTAGACAGATTTGTTTTTTGTGGTTCTTAGTTGGACCCAAGCGGAGCCCGAGACCCACAAAGAGAACCAGAGAGGTTTGGGGCGTCCCGGAGCCGATTACTTCCTTTGACCCTAAGGCTGGGAAGCTTGGGGCAAGCCCAGGGGCGGAAATGCGCTTTTCCCTGAAATGACGGACCCACAGTGGGGGCCCCCCCCCCCCCCCCCCCCCCCCCCCCCCCCCCCCCGGGGGGGGGGGGGGGGGGGGGGGGGGGGGGGGGGGGGGGGGGGGGGGGGGGGGGGGAGGGGGGCTGGGGCCCGTCGTGTCAGTGGGGTCTGGGGCACCGTCGCTTTCAGTGGGTGCGGTCCCGTCACTGTCTGGGGTCTGGCGGGCCCCGTCGCTGTCAGTGGGGTCTGCGGGTCCCGTCGCTGTCAGTGGGGTCTGCGGTCCCCGTCGCTGTCAGTGGGGTCTGCGGGCCCCGTCGCTGTCAGTGAGGTCTGCGGTCCCCGTCGCTGTCAGTGGGGTCTGCGGGCCCGTCGCTGTCAGTGGGTCTGCGGTCCCGTCGCTGTCAGTGGGGTCTGCGGTCCCGTCGTGTCAGTGGGGTCTGCGGCCCGTCGCTGTCAGTGGGGTCTGCGGTCCCGTCGCTGTCAGTGGGGTCTGCGGGTCCCGTCGCTGTCAGTGGGGTCTGCGGGCCCCGTCGCTGTCAGTGGGGTCTGCGGTCCCCGTCGCGGTCAGTGGGGTCTGCGGGCCCCGTCGCTGTCAGTGGGGTCTGCGGGCCCCGTCGCGGTCAGTGGGGTCTGCGGTCCCCGTCGCGGTCAGTGGGGTCTGCGGGTCCCTGTCGCGGTCAGTGGGGTCTGCGGTCCCCGTCGCTGTCAGTGGGGTCTGCGGTCCCCGTCGCGGTCAGTGGGGTCTGCGGGTCCCGTCGCTGTCAGTGGGGTCTGCGGGTCCCGTCGCTGTCAGTGGGTTGCGGGTCCCGTCGCTGTCAGTGGGGTCTGCGGGGTCCCCGTCGCGGTCAGTGGGGTTGCGGGTCCCGTCGCTGTCAGTGGGGGTCTGCGGGTCCCGTCGCTGTCAGTGGGGTCTGCGGGTCCCGTCGCTGTCAGTGGGGTTGCGGGTCCCCGTCGCTGGTCAGTGGGGTTGCGGGCCCCGTCGCTGTCAGTGGGGTCTGCGGGTCCCCGTCGCGGTCAGTGGGGTCTGCGGGTCCCCGTCGCTGTCAGTGGGCGCGGCGGGCCCCGTCGCTGTCAGTGGGGTCTGCGGGCCCCGTCGCGGTCAGTGGGGTCTGCGGTCCCCGTCGCGGTCAGTGGGGTCTGCGGTCCCCGTCGCTGTCAGTGGGGTCTGCGGTCCCCGTCGCGGCCAGTGGGGTCTGCGGTCCCCGTCGCGGCCAGTGGGGTCTGCGGTCCCCGTCGCGGCCAGTGGGGTCTGCGGTCCCCGTCGCGGCCAGTGGGGTCTGCGGTCCCGTCGCGGCAGTGGGGTCTCGGCGTCCCAGTTCGGCGCCGCAGTGGGGTCTGCGGTCCCCGTCGCGGCCAGTGGGGTCTGCGGTCCCCGTCGCGGCCAGTGCGGTCTGCGGTCCCCGTCGCGGTCAGTGGGGTGCCGCAGAAATCTTACCTTTATAATATGTTAACATTATTCCATCTCTTAGAGGGGTAACCGCCCCAGGAAGAGCGACCCCACCAAAAAATACCTCTTACACTCCTATTAATGCCCCATGTCAGGATGCACATAGTAGTGTCAAAAAAATCTATGAAAATTCTCCCAGGCGCGTTTCTATATTAATCTTGTCTGTCTTTGGTAAATTCTTCTCCAGCTACAACTGAGTTAGGAAACCAGATGTATAGGTGCGGGGTCGGAATGACAAAATGAGGTCACATTCCAGCAGTCTGCCCGTCTGGAAACGCGCCTGGGAGAATTTTCATAGATTTTTTGACACTACTATGTGCATCCTGGCATAAGGCACTAATAGGAGTGTAAGGGGTATTTTTTGGTGGGGTCGCTCTTACCAGGGCGGTTACCCCGCTAATGGACAGAATAGTCTTTACATATTATATATTAAAATGACTACACATAGTAGGTCAACGTATATGCATCTTGTTTCAAACAGGATACCTATCTACAGACTAAAGCTTTAATTGCTAGACAATTTAATCTGCACCAGGTATCCATCATCGCACAATCAGGAAACCAGACTGGTCTATGATAACTGGTCCCACGTGATAGAAGACGGATCTAGCTGTGGTCTGGACCAGGAAGGGAGCTGAGCCTTATTTATTGCCACAGCTACGTAGTGGAGCTATGTAAATTAGCTAAGTAGTGACACTTTATCTGTAGAGCTCATGCAGACCAGGAGTGGACATACACTTTAAACTGCCATCAGTGCAACAGGAATAGCTAGGAACAGCAAGCCTTCAGATGGTGTCAGTCATGCTTAGACCACCCACAGCCTGAACAGGAAGTGGGAGCTTAAAACTGTAGAGCCGCCCATAGCCTGGACAGGAAGGGGAAGCCTGAAGCTGTAGAACAAACTACAGCCTGAACAGGAAGTGGGAGACTGAAGCTGTAAAGCCGCCCACAGTCTGAACAGGAAGTGGGAGCCTGAAGCTGTAAAGCCGCCCACAGTCTGAACAGGAAGTGGGAGCCAGAAGCTGTAGAACCACCCACATCCTGAGCAGGAAGTGGGGGCCTGAAGCTGTAGAACCACCCACAGTCAACAGGGGGGAGGAAGCTGGAAAGGAAGGAGGGAGCTGAAGCTCTAGAACCACCCACACGCGGTGGGAAAAACAGGAAGTGGGAGCCTGAAGCTGTAGAACCATCCACAGCCTGAACAGGAAGTGGGAGCCTGAAGCTGTAGAACAACCCACAGCCTGAACAGGAAGTGGTAGCCTGAAGCTGTAGAACCACCCACAGCCTGAACAGGAAGTGGGAGCCTGAAGCTGTAGAACCACCCACAGCCTGAACAGGAAGTGAGAGCCTGAAGCTGTAGAACCACCCACAGCCTGAACAGGAAGTGGGAGCCTGAAGCTGTAGAACCACCCACAGCCTGAACAGGAAGTGGGAGTCTGAAGCTGTAGAACCGCCCACAGCCTGAACAGGAAGTGGGGAACCTGAAGCTGTGGAACCACCCACAGCTTGACCAGGAAGTGGAAGCCTGAAGCTGTAGAACCACCCACAGCCTGAACAGGAAGTGGGAGCCTGAAGCTGTAGAACCGACCACAGCCTGAACAGGAAGTGGGAGCCTGAAGCTGTAGAACCACCTACAGCCTGAACCGGAAGTCGGAGCTTGAAGAAGTAGAACCACCCACAGCCTGACCAGCAAGTGGGAGCCTGAAGCGGTAGAACTACCCACAGCCTGAACAGGAAAAAACTACCCAGAGTCTGATCAGGAAGTGTGTGTCTGAAGCTGCCTGTGGCTCTGTGTAACTATATAGTGAGAAAACCCCTTTAAACCTGAACCCTAATAATAATCCCAATTTGAGGTCGGAGTCGTTGTTTTCAAGGATTTTTATCCGACCTGCATTGAATCACTTACAGTAGATTAGAGCTGACCTTCACATCAACCCCAATATGAAGTCCAACATGGCTCGTGGGCTCTATGGTGGCACCAACATCTAGGTGCTGAAGGTGTTTCCTTCTTATTCACCTTCTTTGGCAGTGAAAGGGTTAAGTCAGATGTGGCAGATAACCTTCTATCGCTCCCATTAGGTTGAGCGAGTGCGGGGAGAGGGTGCGGGGAGAGGGTGCGGGGAGGGGGAGGGGAGAGGTGCGGGAGAGGGTGCGGGGAGCGGGTGCGGGGAGAGGGTGCGGGGAGCGAGTGCAGGGAGAGGGTGCGGGGAGCGAGTGCAGGGAGAGGGTGCGGGGAGCGAGTGCAGGGAGAGGGTGCGGGGAGCGAGTGCAGGGAGAGGGTGCGGGGAGCGAGTGCAGGGAGAGGGTGCGGGGAGAGGGTGCGGGGAGCGAGTGCAGGGAGAGGGTGCGGGGGGCAGGAGAGGTGCGGGGGAGCGAGTGCAGGGAGAGGGTGCGTGTGCGAGTGCGGGGAGCGGTGCAGGGAGCGGGGAGCGGGTGTAGGGTGCGGGGAGAGGGTGCGGGGAGAGGGTGCGGGGAGAGGTGCGGGGAGCGAGTGCAGGGAGAGGGTGCGGGGAGCGAGTGCGGGGAGCGAGTGCGGGGAGCGCGTGCCGGGAGCGAGTGCGGGGAGCGAGTGCAGGGAGAGGGTGCGGGGAGAGAGTGCGGGGAGCGAGTGCAGGGAGAGGGTGCGGGGAGCGAGTGCGGGGAGCGAGTGCAGGGAGCGGGTGCGGGTAGCGAGTGCGGGGAGCGAGTGCAGGGAGAGGGTGCGGGGAGCGAGTGCGGGGAGCGAGTGCAGGGAGAGGGTGCGGGGAGCGAGTGCAGGGAGAGGGTGCTGGGTGCGAGTGCAGGGAGCGGGTGCGGGGAGCGAGTGGAGGGAGCGGGTGCGGGGAGCGGGGGCGGGGAGCGAGTGCGGGGAGCGGGTGCGGGGAGCGAGTGCAGGGAGCGGGTGCGGGGTGCGAGTGCAGGGATGCGGTGCGGGAGCGAGTGCAGGGAGGGGTGCGGGGAGCGAGTGCAGGGATGCGGGGAGCGTGTGGAGCGAGCAGGGAGGTGGGGGTGCGGGGTGGGGGGGGAGCGAGTGCAGGGAGCGGGTGCGGGGTGCGGGGAGCGAGTGCAGGGAGCGGGTGCGGGGTGCGGGGAGCGAGTGCAGGGAGCGGGTGCGGGGAGCGAGTGCAGGGAGCGGGATGCGGGGAGCGGGATGCGGGGAGCGGGATGCGGGGAGCGAGTGCAGGGAGTGGGTGTGGGGAGCGTGTGTATGGTGCCGGGTGCGGGGAGCGGGTGCGGGTAGCGAGTGCGGGGAGCGGGGAGCGAGTGCGGGGAGCGGGTAGCGAGTGCGGGGAGCGGGTAGCGAGTGCGGGGAGTGGGTGCGGGTGCAGGGTGCGGGGAGCGGGTGTAGGGTGCGGGGAGCGAGGAGCGGGTGTAGGGTGCGGGGAGCGGTTGTAGGGAGCGGGTGTAGGGTGCGGGGAGCGGGTGTAGGGTGCGGGGAGCGGGTGCGGGGAGCAAATGTGGAGAGCGAGTGCAGGGTGCGGGGAGCGAGTGCAGGGTGCGGGGAGTGGGTGCGGGGAGCGGGTGCGGGGAGCGGGTGGAGGGTGCGGGGAGCGGGTGTAGGGTGCGGGTGTAGGGTACTGGGAGCGGGTGTAGGGTGCGGGGAGCGGGTGTAGGGTGCGGGGAGCGAGAGCAGGGTGCGGGGAGCGAGCGCAGGGTGCGGGGAGCGAGTGCAGGGTGCGGGGAGCGAGTGCAGGGTGCGGGGAGCGAGTGCAGGGTGCGGGGAGCGAGTGCAGGGTGCGGGGAGCGAGTGCAGGGTGCGGGGAGCGAGTGCAGGGTGCGGGGAGCGAGTGCGGGGTGCGGGGAGCGAGTGCGGGGTGCGGGGAGCGAGTGCGGGGAGCGAGTGCAGGGTGCGGGGAGCGAGTGCAGGGTGCGGGGAGCGAGTGCAGGGTGCGGGGAGCGAGTGCAGGGTGCGGGGAGCGGGTGCAGGGCGCGGGGTGCGGGTGTAGGGCGCGGGGTGGGGGTGTCGGGCGCTGGGTGCGGGTGTAGGGTGGGGGGAGCGGGGAGCGAGTGCTGGGTGCGGGGAGCGAGTGTGGGGTGCGGGGAGCGAGTGTGGGTGCGGGGAGCGGGTGCGGGGAGCGAGTGTGGGGTGCGGGGAGCGGGTGCGGGGTGCGGGGAGCGGGTGCGGGGAGCGGGTGCGGGGAGCGAGTGCGGGGTGCGGGGAGCGAGTGCGGGGAGCGGGTGCGGGAGCGGGTGCGGGGAGCGAGTGCAGGGTGCGGGGAGCGGGTGTAGGGAGCGGGTGCAGGGAGCGGGAGTAGGGTGCGGGGAGCGAGTACAGGTTGCGGGGAGCGAGTGCGGGGAGCGAGTGCAGGGTGCGGGGAGCGAGTGCAGGGTGCGGGGAGCGAGTGCAGGGTGGGGGGAGCGAGTGCAGGGTGCGGGGAGCGAGTGCAGGGTGCGCGGGGAGCGAGTGCGGGGTGCGGGAGCGAGTGCGGGGTGCGGGAGCGAGTGTGGGGAGCGGGTGCAGGGTGCGGGGAGCGAGTGCAGGGTGCGGGGAGCGAGTGCAGGGTGCGGGGAGCGAGTGCAGGGTGCGGGGAGCGGGTGCAGGGTGCGGGGAGCGGGTGCAGGCGCGGGGAGCGGGTGCAGGGCGCGGGGAGCGGGTGCAGGGCGCGGGGAGCGGGTGCAGGGCGCGGGGAGCGGGTGCGGGGAGCGAGTGCAGGGTGCGGGGAGCGCGTGCGGGGTGCGGGGAGAGCGTCCGGGGAGCGGGGAGCGAGAGCAGGGTGAGGGGAGCGAGTGCAGGGTGCGGGGAGTGGGTGCAGGGTGCGGGGAGCGAGTGCGGGGTGCGGGGAGCGAGTGCGGGGAGCGAGTGCAGGGTGCGGGGAGCGAGTGCGGGGAGCGAGTGCAGGGTGCTGGGCGCGAGTGAAGGGCGCGGGGAGCGAGTGCAGGGCGCGGGGAGCGAGTGGAGGGCGCGGGGAGCGGGTGCAGGGCGCGGGGAGCGGGTGCAGGGCGCGGGGAGCGGGTGTAGGGAGCGGGGAGCGGGTGCAGGGCGCGGGGAGCGGGTGTAGGGCGCGGGGAGCGAGTGTAGGGCGCGGGGAGCGAGTGCAGGGCGCGGGGAGCGGGTGTAGGGCGCGGGGAGCGGGTGTAGGGTGCGGGGAGCGGGTGCGGGGAGCGAGGGTAGGGTGCGGGGAGCGAGGGTAGGGTGGGGGGAGCGTGGGCAGGGTGCGGGGAGCGTGCGCAGGGTGCGGGGAGCGAGCGCAGGGTGCGGGGAGCGAGAGTAGGGTGCGGGGAGCGAGCGTAGGGTGCGGGGAGCGAGCGTAGGGTGCGGGGAGCGAGCGTAGGGTGCGGGGAGCGGGGGGAGGGTGCGGGGAGCGGGCGTAGGGTGCGGGGAGCGAGTGTAGGGTGCGGGGAGCAGGCGTAGGGTGCGGGAGGGTAGGGTGCGGGAGCGGGAGCGAGTGTGGGGTGCGGGGAGCGAGTGTGGGTTGCGGGGGAGCGGGTGTAGGGTGCGGGGAGCGCGTGTAGGGTGCGGGGAGCGAGTGGAGGGTGCGGGGAGCGGGTGTAGGGTGCGGGGAGCGGGTGTAGGGTGCGGGTAGCGAGTGTAGGGTGCGGGTAGCGGGTGTAGGGTGCGGGGGGCGGGTGTAGGGCGCGGGGAGCGGTTGTAGGGAGCGGGGAGCGGGTGTAGGGCGCGGGGAGGGTGTAGGGCGCGGGGAGCGAGTGTAGGGCGCGGGGTCCGAGTGTGGGGTGCGGGGAGCGTGGGTCGGGTGCGGGGAGCGGGTGTAGGGTGCGGGGAGCGGGTGTAGGGTGCGGGGAGCGAGTGTAGGGTGCGGGGAGCGAGTGCGGGGTGCGGGGAGCGAGTGTTGGGAGCGGTGAGCGAGTTTGGGGAGCGGGGAGCGAGTGTAGGGAGCGGGGAGCGAGTGTAGGGCGCGTGGAGAGAGTGAGGGTAGCGAGTGAAGTGAGCGGGGAGCGGTGCAGGGTGCGGGGAGCGGGTGCGGGGAGCGAGTGCAGGGTGCGGGGAGCGGTGTGCGGGGAGCGAGTGCAGGGTGCGAGTGCAGGGAGCGGGTGCGGGGAGCGAGTGTGGGGCGCGGGGAGGAGGGTGGGGGGGGGGGAGCGGGGGGGGGCGCGGGAGGGGGGGGGGGCGCGGGGAGCGATTTTGGGCGCGGGGAGCGAGGTGGGGCGGGGAGCGAGTGTGGGGCGCGGGGGGCGAGTGTGGGGCCCCCGGGGGGAGCGAGTGTAGGGCGGGGAGCGATGAGGGGGGCGGGAGCGAGTGTAGGGCGCGGGGAGGGGGAGTGTAGGGCGCGGGACGATTGGGGCGCGGGGAGCGAGTTTAGGGGGGGGGGGGCGCGGGAGCGAGTCGGGGAGCGAGTGCAGGGTGGGGGGGGAGCGAGTGCGGGGAGCGAGTGTAGGGTGGGGAGGTGCGGGGGCGAGGTGGGCGCGGGGACGAGGGGGGGCGGGGGGGAGCGAGTGTAGGGGGGGGGAGCGGGTAGGGCGCGGGGAGCGAGTGTGGGGCGCGGGGCGAGTGGGGGGGAGCGAGTGCGGGGGTGGGGGGAGCGTGTGCGGGGAGCTAGTGTAGGTGGGGAGGCTGGGGGGACAGGAAGGGTGGGGGAGGCTGCGGCGCGGCTTGGCCACGTTCTGTTTGGTTTTCAGCACAAAACCGGGCTTTAGAGGGAAGTTTTGAAGGAAGGTCGGGTCCTGAAGTCTTGCGCTCGTCCGTGCACTGGGCCCTTTGTTCCGCCTCCGTTCCACAGACATAAAACAGTGTCAGCGTCCTCGCGCCTCGCCCCCGCCCTCTGTTTGCAAAAAAAGCCCCCTCTGATCTCCAGGAGGAGCCGCGTCCAATCTGTTTAATGCACTTTTTATTTTTTTTTAAGAAAACAAAACTGGTTTTGGGAAAGTCCGTAAGCAGAAAACTAAAGATCCCCAAAAGAGCGCCTCCTCGAGGGGCCCGGGAGTTTTTGGGAATGAAAAGGGGAGGGCGGGAGCAGCGGCGCAGCAAGGTGAGTGGCTGCAAAACGATGGGGAGACCCGGGGGCCTGAGGACTCCACCGAAACTGTTTGTTCCTGCTGCTCGGTGTTTGTGGTGTCAAAGTTTTCCCACCAAGTTAAATTGATGTGTGAAGCTTCCATATTAAATGCATATAAACATTTTCCACATTCATCATTTTTATAAAATTTTTGTTCGACCCCAGGCATTGTCATTCTACTCCTGTTCTCTGTACCCTTAGTAATCACAAAACACTCACTGTTTGAGAAATTTGTTCAACCCCGGGTTGTGCCCATTTATTTTCCCCCGTCCTCTTTTACTCCTTTTTTTAACCAAAACACACCACTGTTTGGAGGCGGTTTCAACCCAAGGGTTTGCTGTCTTTTCACTCCCGTCCTCTTTTAACCCCCCCTTTTTAAAAATCACCCCAAACTATGTGGGAATTTTCAACCCCGGTGCTGTATTAATTCCCTCCTCTGTACCCCTAGAAAACAAACACACTCACTGCTGACAAGTGTTCATCCCAGGTCGGGCCCTTCCCTACTCCTGCCCCTCTGTACCCCTTAGTAATCACACACACCACGCGAGCAAAGTTTTTTTTTTCAACCCCCAGGGGGCTGTCATTTACCCCCTTTTCCTCTGTACCCCCTTAGAAATCACACAAAATCACTGTGAGGAATTTTCAACCCCAGGTGCTTCATTCTAGCCCCCATCCTTGTTCCTTTAGTAACCACACCACCCCCATGCTGGGAGGGGTTCAACCCCGGGTGCTGAAATCAAATTGGAAAGGGCCCTTTAAAAATTTTTTAAACCCCCGTAAATCACAGGGTAGGATTTTTAAAACAGTTTTTTCCCCTTTTTCCAACTTATGTAGCAATGCAAATAAGAAGAAGGAAAACGTCCTTTATATTGGGCTTATTCTTTTAATTTTCGCTTAACCGCTTTTCCCCATGCCCCGAAATCTGGGCCTTAATGTCACAAATTTTAAAAAAGGGGCAAGGGCATTATAAAACCTTGTTAAAGAACCAAAATTTTGCGGAGAAAAAAAGGCCATAACTTAAATCAAAAAGGGAAAGTCCATAAGACGGTATTCCCAAGCAGCAACATAGCTGTTTGGAGTGTTCAACCCCAGGTGCTTTTCTTTACTCCCGTCCCCCTTTTATAATTAGTAATCACACACACTCATTGGAGTGAGTGTTCAACCCCAGGTCTGTCATTCCCACCCCATCCTTTTGTGCTCCTTAAATAAAAACACCACACATCACTGCTGAGTGGGGGTTCAAAACCCCAAGGGGGCGTCATTCTAAAACCCCCCCCTTTTTCTGGTTCCCTTAGAAAAACCCCACACACCCCTGCGAGAGAGTGTTGAACCCAGGTGCTGTCATTCTAACCCCCGTCCTCTGTTCTCCTTGTAACCACAACACTCACTCTCACAACAGTTCAACCCTGGTCTTTCATTGTACCCTTTCTTCTGTACTCCTTGAATTAGTGAAGATTGCATTTTTTTTATCCTCCTACCAAAAAAAAAAAGAAATATGAACATACGTCCTTTGAGAAAAAAAAACACTTTTTTTCCGCAGGACTTAAAGGAACCGTCAATAGTTTTTCCCCCCCGGGTAGGACAGCAAAACCCATGCCCAACCTGCTTTTTCCATCTGTGCCCTTTTTTCTGTAAGAGCGTTTTTTTTCATGTTTTTAATGCTCAAATCTGCAGTTTTCAGCCAAAAGAGTCATTCGAAGATCCTTCAGAGTCATTTTTTTTTAAAACCCCGGCCCAAAGGAGCTAGCCCCCCCCCTCAACACAAACCTTTACTTTAAAAAAGTAGAAAACATGTAAATAACTTCACGGGCGGAGTAGCCTCGGGTGGGCGGGGCTAACACCTAACTCATGAAAAAGATTTGAGGGGTAAATGCTCAAAAAATGCTGCATCTTAAGAAAAAGGGGACACAGCGCTGGAAACAGAGGTTGACACTGGCTTGGCTGCCCTCAAAGGGGGGGGCCAAAAAAAAACCCTTGTGACGGGTCCCTTTAAAACCCAGGGCTGTGGAGTCGGCAACCGTCCCCGACTCCGATCCTCAATTTAAAAACCCTCCGACCCCCGATTCCCGACTCCTGACTCCCTCTACACCGCTGTTTACAGGCTTTTATCACCTTATGATAAAATAATCAAGCTTTTTGGGTAAACAACACTGACAAGCAAAACGGAACAATGTTTTGACTTTTGAACACTTGGGGGTAATTTGAAAAAAAAAGCTGATTTGTACCCAAACCAGTCTGCCCCAACATTGGGAATGTTTTAAAAGAGACCGGGGATAATTTTGCAAACCTGCTTGAATCGATCCAGGCCCGAAGGATTCAGGCAGAGCTGAAAACCAAAGTGGATTTCCCAAATACTAAAAAAATAATAAAAATTAACATTTTGATTTTTTTAGGAGAAAATTGTAACTGAGCTTTGAAAAATATTTTGCAAGTCAAATTTTAGTCAATGAAATTTTTTTATTATTATTATTAATTTTTAGAGCGCCATTAATTCCAGGGCGCTGACATTCAGGGGGTTACATACATTACAAAAGTAAACAAGTTAAATGCTGACAGTATGTCAATCAACTGGACAGATGGAGAAGAACCTCCCCGCGAAGGCTTACAATCACAAGGATGGGGAAAAGGACAGAAGTGGGCAGAATGTTTGTGGGGGGTTTTTGGGGTGCGAAGGGGTACTATATTTTAAGGGCTACCGAAAGAGGGGTTTTCGGGGTGTTTTTAAAAGCTGGTGAAAGTGGAGGAGAGTTGATGTGTTGGGGCAGTGATTTCCAGGTGTGGGGAAGAGGGGAAAAATCTTGGAGAGGGTTGTGTGGGAGCTGAAAGGGGAGAGCAGAGAAAGGTCCTTGAGGAGGGGGAGATTGCGTGGGGGGAGTTCTGGAGTTAGGGCAGAGTGTAGGAGGGGAGAGGTTAGGGAGACCCTTGTGGGTCAGGGTTAGTTTTTGAAATGAATTCGGGGGCAAGGGAAGCCGTGAAGGGATTGGCAGGGGGGAAGGCAGAGGAGGAGCAGGAGAGAGGGGATAAGACGGAGGCCCAGAGAAGGATGTAAAGGTCTAGGGGGAGTGAAAAGGGGGCGGACCCATTTTTGTAGTGTCGGGTTGGGAAATGAGGGGTTCGTGAAATATTTTTGGGTGAGGGGGCAGGCGGAGGTGGGGGTTTGGGATGTGGGGTTTGAAGGCAAACCCGGACCCCGGGTTTTCCCGAGCAGCGGATTTTGGGGGACTGGGGGAATTGGAGCGTTGACGGGGAATAAGAAAATCAGGTGGAGGGATGGAGGGAGGGTGGAAAGATTGAATTCCGTTTTCTTACATTAAGTTTTAGGAACGTGAGAGAAAAAGGGAGGATATGGAGGACAGAAATTGGGTCTTGGACGTAAAGATTGATGTCGGGGCCGGAGATGTAAAGTTGGGTGTCATCAGCATAAGGTGTAAGAAACCATGTAAAGGCTAGAGCTACCGGGGCCAAGGGGTTTAAAGAGAGAAATTATGGACCCAGGACAACCCGGGGGGCCCCAAACAGAGAGTGGCCCGGGGGGAGGGGGTGGAGCAAGAAAAGAGCTAAAAGTCGGTCAAGGGGTACGAGGAGACCCAGGAGGGGGCCAACCCTGATGCCGAGGGGGAGAGGTTTTGTAGCGGAGGGAAGGCGCAGTGTCAAAGGCAGGGGACAGGTCCAAGAGGAGGACACGAGTAAGGGAAAAGGGGGACGGGTCTGGGAGGAGAAGCACAGAGTAGTGGGGAAGGCAGAGGACAGGTTAGGAGGAAAACACAGATTTGGTAGGCTTTGGCGTTGCTATTTTGGTGACCTGGTTTGGGCTGTTTCAGGGGAGGAGGGGATGGGAAAACAGATTGCAGTGGGTCAAGAAGAAGGGTTTGGAGGGACAATGGGAGGACACTGAAGATGACTCGCTCGAGGAGTTTTTGAACAAATGGAAGCATGAGATGGGGCGATAGTTGGACGAGAAGAGGGGTCAAGAAAATTTTTCTTTAGGGGGGGGGGGGATGTCGCTGTTTTTAAAAGGGGAAAGGAAAGACCAGAGGTTAGTGATAGGTTGAAGAGATGGGGGAGGGTTGGGGGATAGAAGCACTGAGGTCGGGGGGAGGGGGGATGGCAGTGATCAAGACTAAGGGAGTGGGTTGGTTTGGAGTAAAAAGAGCTTGTCATGAGTCACTGGAAAGCAAATTTGGGGGGAAGTGCGGGGTGAAGGTAGAAGGGGGGGTGGGGGGCTGTTTGCAGGGATGGAAGTGGGGAAGGGGACAATGAGGTGAAGCTTTCTCTATGAGGTTGGTCTTGTTTTTGAAAGTGGGGTGGCAAAGTCGCTGCGAAAGGAGGGATGGGGGGGAGGGGGGCGGTGGACGGAGGGGGAGTTGAAGGTTTTGAATAATTGTCTGGGGGTTTTTGAACAGAAGGGTATGGTTGGTGAAGTAGTCCTGTTTGGCTGAGGGGAGGCAGAATTAAATGTGTGAGCGATTGTTTGTATGAGGTGAAGTCTCGGGGACGGCTTTTTTTCAGGGGGGTTCGCAATTTTGGAAACCTCAGCTTTTTGGTAGAGCTGTGTGCCCGGTTGTCTGTTGATTTGCGGGGGTTTGTTGTTGTGAGAGGGGGGACCAAATCCAGTGTGGAGGAGTTTTTGTGGTTGTAGAAAACAGTGGTGTGTCGGGCTCAAAAGAGGATAGGGAGAGGGAGGGGGCAAAGAGTCAGAGAGAGTGTGAGGGTTTTTGGTTTTTTTAGGCCGCGTGGGGGTCTAGATGTGAACAGGAGGGGGCAGGTGGGGGGGGATGGTGGAGAAGGAAAGCGGTTGTGGGGCCCGATAAGGGTGTGGGGGGTTTTGAGAAATCGATATGGGCAGAGGCGGGTGAAAAAGGGGGTAGTGGTGTCCCTCTTTATGAGGGGTCCAGGGTCCATTGGGGGGGCCCAAGGAAGAGGAAGTGAGAGGAGTTTGCTGGGAGAGATTGGAGTTTTTGGCAATGGGGGGTTAAAGTCACCATTATGATAGTGGGGGATATCAGGGGAAGGAAAGTGGAAAGCCGGAGGCAAGGGGCAAAAGGCGGGGGGCGGGCCTGGCGGTCGGTAATGACCGACTTAGATTGGAGGGGGGGTGATGCAGACAGAGTCACCCAAAGGAGGGGAGGTTGAGAGAAGGTTAGCGAGGGGGGGGAAAAGGAACAGGGTGCTGACAGGAGAAGGGCCCAAAACCCCCCGCCCTGCTTTTGCCCGGGGGGGGGGTATGGGTAAGTTGGAACACCAAAGGGCGCAGCAGGGGGACTTGTCAGAGGGGGGCACCAGGTTTCCGTCAGACCAAGGGTGATAGGTTTTTGATATAAAGGGGTCATGTATGTAGGGGAGTTTTTTTGCATACGATCGTGTGTTCCAGAGAGAGAAATAGGGGGAAGGAGGGGTCAAGGGGGTCATTTTCAAGTTTGCAGGGGTTTTGGGGGTTTGCGAAAAGGGGCGTTAGCAGTTGGAGATCAATAGTGGGGATGTGCGAGGGGCCCTGGGTTTGGGGGTATGTCCCCCGCGGCTAAAGGAGCAAGAGAGGTTAATAGGTGGGGGGTAGGATAGACATAAGTTGGTTGGGTCTGTTTTTGGGGAGGAAAAGGGATTGATAGGGGAAACAGGTTGTGGGAGCAAACAGATGAGAGGGTAAAAAAGCAGGGGGGGAAAAGACTAATTTTCCCACCCAAGGGGTATGGGGATTTCAATTACAGTAGCCTCAGTACAAACTGTAGGGGTGGTAAACCTGAAAGCCCAAAATTCAAAAAATTTTTACCATTTTGCTTGTCAGTTAAAATATAAAAATTTTTTACTGACTTTTGGACACAAAAAAATTGTTTAAAAATGCCAAAAAACATGCGGGAAAATTCGTGGAGTCTCGAATTTTCTGGAAAAAGTATTTGCCCCCATCGATCCTCATACATACCTCACACTGATCTCATTATTCCAGCAAGAACGGCCTCTCTACACTAACTGGGTTGGGGGCAAAAACGGTGCCCCAGGGGGAACACCTAACAAATTCAGGGTATAAAGAAATTGCCTCAGCCACAGTTAGGACTGATGAATGGTTAAACTCTTCTACTTCTTTGAAAACAGGTGAAAAATTTTGCTGAAATCTCTTTGCCCTGGGGGCAGGATCTTTTCCCCTGGGGCAGCGCTTTGCCTGCTCCATGTCATCAATTACACTCCTCATGTGATGAGGCTGAAGATATGGGAGCAGCAGCACTGGCCGAACCCAATTCCTCTTGCTCTTTGCACTGCATCAAGCTAACTGGATCAACTTAATATATGTTTTGGGAGTCGGTCCATTTTATGACGACTCTGACTCCTGCAAAATAGCCACCGACCGACTCCACAGCCCTGCTTAAACCTAGGCCCCTATGCTGAAAGGCAGAAGTGCTAACCACTCAGCTATATTGTAGCTGCTCACAGCTCTTTACATAAACAGACCTTTGTTTGACTAGAGTGAGCACACCGTGAGGAAAGGCATGGTGATGTCAAGCCTGCTGAGTCACATGATATGCAGATCAAGCAAATTATACACGCCCCTTTCTTAAGACTCTGAAAGCTTAAAGGAAATCGGTCGGCAATTTTTTTTTTTTACTTATTAAATCAAGCCCCTGATCCATATTCTTTTCCTCTCAGCTGTTTTTATTTCCTGATTGTAGATTTCTCTATTCAGCCGTCTTTATATGATTGTGGGGAAGACATTCTTGCTTGCACTGCTTTAACAGCAGTCAGAGGGATGCTTTACAGCAGCTTCATGCACATAGGAGACTTAAAGGGGTTTTGCCAGGACGTGCCTTATCTGCTAAGAAGCAAAAGTAAACAAGCCAAGCTGAGCTGAGAGAGAGAGAGAGACACAGCCAGAGCACAGAGCCGTGCATAAGGGATCGTGTGCAATGTTCACTCAAATTATCACACTACAACTTGTGGATTCTGTATACAAAAGACAACACCTTTCTCCACAGCAGCTTGCCCGGCCAGTTCAGCTCCTGTCACTCTGCCTGGTCGTATCTAATGCAAGCTTTTAAGTAACTAAGGGCAGGTAAGGCAGCCTGTAGCGCTCTCAGGCTGCAATTTTTGTTATGACATATATTTAAAAAAGTGATTAAATACCCATTTTGGAGGATCCCACGTCAACATTACATGGTGGCAAAACCCCTTTAAGAAAGTGTCTGTCCCATAGACGTCTATAGGAGAGTTTTCACTGTGAAGGGTGGGGAGAGGGGGAGCTGTGACATTTCCTCTTGTGACTGGTGGATCCTGTGTTATCTGTACACAATGGTGTCTCTTTTCAGTTTGACCCTCTTTGTGCTGATAATGAGCAGACAACTGAGAATCTTTCTCTACATAATAGGAAGTGTAAGACTATTATTAGGCCAAGAGGCCAAAGTGAAAACTACAGGACTTAAAGGGCTTGTCTCACTACATTGATTCATCTCACTTCAGTCCTGTTTTCTTGGCTTCACTTTGAATTCAGGAGCGTGTTTACTGGCTTCCACTAGGCTGCAGTAGAAGCCAGGTCTGTAGCTATAGCAACCAGCGCTGGCAGCCTATCAGGATAGCTCAAACAGGTCTGTAGCTATAGCAACCAGCGCTGGCAGCCTATCAGAATAGCTCAAACAGGTCTGTAGCTATATGCAAACACGTAGCTTGACAGGCCATCATCGGAGAGATCACACAGGTCTGTAGCTATAGCAACCAGCACTGGCAGCCTATCAGGATAGCTCAAACAGGTCTGTAGCTATAGCGACCTAAGAAGCTGATGCAGCGCATACAAGAGTGGATATCTTGGAATAGGTAGGACACTGTTAATGGACACATATTGCAAAGTGACTTGTTTTTGCAAGATCTTTAATATAAAAAACAATCCTTGTAGTGAGACAACCCCTTTAAGAAATATTAAAAAAATACTGAAAGTGATGAGGAAAATTAAAAAAAAAAACATAACCAAAAATTCCTAAAAAATGTGTTTAACATAAAAATGTGAGTTAAACAATAAGTCATTTTTTGATGACACATTCCCTTTAAGAGAGAACAAAACAGGACATGAAAGGCCTTTGTGGTAAAACCCCTTTAAGAGAAAATCAAACCGGAAGCCGGACAGAGGCGAAAACCGCGCCGATCAGTGCTGTTGCGCTGAGGACTTGGGGTGATGTCAAATTTAGCCTTAATCTCAGCGATTTTACTTGACACAAATTGAGTTTTGCTGAAAATTGCCCCAAAAATTGGCCTTAGTTTTAGCATTCAAGGTTTTCACTTGCCCTATGTTGCAGCTCCGGGCCCGCATCGCTCCCGCACGGCATCACTTCTGGGTTTCCTATATTTTGGGTAACGGTAGTGATGTCTGATGACGCCTGAGGTCACAACTGACGTCACTTCCGCTTTCTCCGACATGGTAAAGCAGAATGCAAGCGATGGCTATTGGGAGTCGCCGCCACATTCACGTTATCCAGTCCTGAATACCGCAGTGCCGGGCACACTGTGCGGTGCAGTGACCGCTACTAATAGAAGATAATACAGGCCGTCGCACGGTGATGGAGGGCAATGATGAAAAGGTAATTGCTTTTGGAAGACAGGGAGGAGAGATCATTGACAAAAAGCGGTTAAAGGGAACCTATCACATAGGTGATGCCCCCCTTGCTGAGGACAGAACAAGCTAGTAACAGACCTGCTGTTTCCAGCACTGTGTCCCTTATTCTGTAAGATGCTGTAGTTTTAGAGCATTTACCCCTCAAATCTTGTTCATGAGCACCAGGTGTTAGCTCCACCCACCAAAGGCTAGCCCCACCCACTGACAGTTATTCACATGTTTCTACCTATTCAAAGTAATAGGTTTGTCAGTTGAGGTGGGCGGGGCTAGCCTCAGGTGGGTGGGGTTTGAAAAAACTGACTCTTCGAATGACTCTTCTGGCTGAAAACTGCAGATTTGAGCATTAAATACACGAAAACTGCAGCATCTTACAGAATAAGGGGCACAGCGCTGGAAAACAGGTCTGAATGCTTGTGCTGCCTCAGCATCTACAGAATAAGGGACATCAGGCTGGATAAACAGTCTGACACTGGCTTGTGCTGTCCTCAGCAAGGGGGGCACAACCTATGTGACAGGTTCTCTTTAAGGAGTCGGCCACGTGATTGATGACAATGTCTGTACTGCGCTTCGGAATATGTCGGCGCTACATGAAGGAATAAAAAAATAAATGAGAGAGAAGTTTGGAAAACGAAATATCTCGAAATATATCGTGAATTGGGCATTATTGCCCGAGCTTATAAGACATGCTTCATGAGACAGGGGAAGTCCTCGTCCCCCTGAGCGTCCTCCAGCTGCGGAGCCGTCACTCGTTACACTGCGGGAGCCTCATGCACCTGCCAGGTTATCTGGGTCCATCTGACAGTAGAGCTCAGGCGGCTTCTTCTTCTTCCATTCAGTGGATGAGCCGCGGTTGCAGTGACGCCTCTGCAGCCTGTAAAGTTGGGGTATTCGTGGTGATGCTGTAAGACAAGCTCTCCCTCCATATACTGGGTCTACAGGGGAAACGGAGTCTCTTTTGGACGCTTTTGTGTCCAACTCCTACAACCGGTACATTGGGGAAGTACAGCACATGTGTCCGTGTTAGTCCTTTCTACCCAGTATTCGATGGGGAATCTTTTTCACAGTATCAGGATGGACACCAGCGCCACAGCCACAGCATGTGATAGAAAACGGATCTCTGCCTGGGATTTCTCTGCATGACATTGAATTTTTTCCCCTTTATGTTTATTAGACATTGCTTCTAGGTGCACAGTAGTGCCAGTAATTTTGCTTACCTGCAGCTGAATACAGGATTTCTCACTGCTGCCACTGGGTCATGTGACCTGCAGCTGAATACAGGATTTCTCACTGCTGCCACTGGGTCATGTGACCTGCAGCTGAATACAGGATTTCTCACTGCTGCCACTGGGTCATGTGACCTGAAGCTGAATACAGGATTTCTCACTGCTGCCACTGGGTCATGTGACCTGAAGCTGAATACAGGATTTCTCACTGCTACCACTGGGTCATGTGACCTGCAGCTGAATACAGGATTTCTCACTGCTGCCACTGGGTTATGTGACCTGCAGCTGAATACAGGATTCCTCACTGCTGCCTCTGGTCATGTGACCTGCAGCTGAATACAGGATTCCTCACTGCTGCCCCTGGGTCATGTGACCTGCAGCTGAATACAGGATTTCTCACTGCTGCCACTGGGTTATGTGACCTGCAGCTGAATACAGGATTCTCACTGCTGCCACTGGGTTTTGTGACCTGCAGCTTAATACAGGATTTCTCACTACTGCACTGGGTTATGTGACCTGCAGATGAATAACAGGTTTCTCACTGCTGCCCTGGGTCATGTGACCTGCACTGAATACAGGATTTTCACTGCTGCCACTGGGTTATGTGACCTGAGCTGAATACAGGATTTCTCACTGCTGCCACTGGTTCATGTGACCTGCGGCTGAATACAGGATTTCCTACTCCTGCCACTGAGTCATGTGACCTGCAGCTGAATACAGGGTTTCTCACTGCTGCCCCTGGGTCATGTGACCTGCAGCTGAATACAGGATTTCTCACTGCTGCCCCTGGGTCATGTGACCTGCAGCTGAATACAGGATTTCTCACTGCTGCCACTGGGTTATGTGACCTGCAGCTGAATACAGGATTTCTCACTGCTGCCACTGGGTTATGTGACCTGCAGCTGAATACAGGATTTCTCACTGCTGCCCCTGGGTCATGTGACCTGCAGCTGAATACAGGATTTCTCACTGCTGCCCCTGGGTCATGTGACCTGCAGCTGAATACAGGATTTCTCACTGCTGTCCCTGGGTCATGTGACCTGCAGCTGAATACAGGATTTCTCACTGCTGCCCCTGGGTCATGTGACCTGCAGCTGAATACAGGATCTCTCACTGCTGCCCCTGGGTCATGTGACCTGCAGCTGAATACAGGATTTCTCACTGCTGCCACTGGGTCATGTGACCTGCAGCTGAATACAGGATTCCTCACTGCTGCCACTGGGTTATGTGATCTGCAGCTGAATACAGGATTTCTCACTGCTGCCCCTGGATCATGTGACCTGCAGCTGAATACAGGAGTTCTCACTGCTGCCACTGGGTTATATGACCTGCAGCTGAATACAGGATTCCTCACTGCTGTCCCTGGGTCATGTGACCTGCAGCTGAATACAGGATATCTCACTGCTGCCCCTGGATCACATGATCTGCAGCTGAATACAGGATCTCTCACTGCTGCCACTGGGTCCTGCACTCTGAATTGCTGACACACACAGCATGGTTGTGTGACCTGGAAGTGAATTCCTCTGTGCATTCCTATGGGAGGTTTATAGTCATTGGGATGCATTGAGAGACAGACTTCCTGTCAGCATCACAAGCACAGTGTCTATCAGCCAATCCGAGAGCAGGTCATGTGACCTCACAGAGACTGTTGCATCAGCCAGAGAGCCTGTATTTGGCTGCAGGTAAGGAAAGTTACTGGCTCTATAGTGCACCTAAAAGCAATTTCTAATGAACCATGGAGAAAACCTGTGCTGCTCCTGTACAGGGGCCCTGTCGGCTATTTTATGGGTAGCGGGCGCTAGCTGCAGGTCACCGGCTCCCCACCATGAAATGCTGCGCTGTTTGCAGGGTCACACACCCGGTAACGTAGGTCTGGCCAGGAGTGCGGCACCAGGGCTCATCTGGTCACCAGGGTCCAGTTCCGTAGTCAGCAGATCCCCTTGCTGGCAGGACACGGGTCCATGCGGTCGCTGCAGGTCGGTCGCGTCCGTCGCTTTCTCTGCCGCCCGCGGCCACTGAGGGGTTAATCAGCGCTGGCGGTCGCTCACATTAATTGTGCTGAAACGAGAGCAGAAGAAGATGTGAAGTGATCAGGTGTCAGCGCGGAGGGCGCCGGCTTCGTTAGCCCGGATCTCGCCGTGTTGTGCGTCTGCCAGAGAGAAGGTTAATGATGTATTCAAGCTGAACGGCTCCGAACCTTGATTACAGCTCGGAAACCAGCGCGGGGACTAATTGCACCTTAATGAAGCCCCGTTCTTCCTTCTGTTTTACTTCAATAGATTTCGCCGTCTCTGATTTCTCTCTTTTTTAAAAACTGCTAAAGTTTGTTCGGAGGTCGAGGTCGGAGCCTCCAACGCGTCCAGGGTTTCCGGTCTCGGCCTCTGTTCACATTGCAGTCAGAGGCTCTGTCCGCACTCCCAGGGGAAAAGCTGCTTTGTGGAGTCGGCAAATAAGGCCGTGTGCACATCTGTCCGAGCGTCCAGCGCAGATTCCAGTATGTCTGACGGAAAGAGACGACCATGATGGCAACCATTGGACCGCCGTGTAGTGTATGGTATTGAAAATACCGTGGAGTCATATTATTATGAACAATATGTATAGTGCCGGCATATGCAGCCTGGTCAGTTGCTGGAGGGTCCATAGAGCCAACACCACCCTCCAGGGGCCCCACATGCTGACTGCACCCACAGCTGCTGGAGGGGCCATAGAGCCAACACCACCCTCCAGGGGCCCCACAGGCTGACTGCACCCACAGCTGCTGGAGGGGCCATAGAGCCAACACCACCATCCAGGGGCCCCACATGCTGACTGCACCCACAGCTGCTGGAGGAGCCATAGAGCCAACACCACCATCCAGGGGCCCCACATGCTGACTGCACCCACAGGAGGAGCCATAGAGCCAACACCACCATCCAGGGGCCCCACATGCTGACTGCACCCACAGGAGGAGCCATAGAGCCAACACCACCATCCAGGGGCCCCACATGCTGACTGCACCCACAGCTGCTGGAGGGTCCATAGAGCCAACACCACCATCCAGGACCCCCACATGCTGACTGCACCCACAGGAGGGTCCATAGAGCCGACACCACCATCCAGGGGCCCCACATGCTGACTGCACCCACAGCTGCTGGAGGAGCCATAGAGCCAACACCACCATCCAGGGGCCCACATGCTGACTGCACCCACAACTGCTGGAGGGTCCATAGAGCCAACACCACCATCCAGGGGCCCCACATGCTGACTGCACCCACAGCTGCTGGAGGACCCATAGAGCCAACACCACCATCCAGGGGCCCCACATACTGACTGCACCCACAGATCCTGGTGGAGCAATAGCGCCACCACCCACATCCAGGGGCCCCACATGCTGACTGCACCCCCAGCTGCTGGAGGGGCCATAGAGCCAACACCACCATCCAGGGGCCCCACATGCTGACTGCACCCAGAGCTGCTGGAGGAGCCATAGAGCCAACACCACCATCCAGGGGCCCCACATGCTGACTGCACACACAGCTGCTGGACGGTCAGCTGCCATGACATCTTTCTGCTCCGGGCCTCATACACACTAGGGTTAACAGAGGTGCAGTGACATCCGTCTGCTCTGGGGCCCCATACACAGTAGGGTTAGCAGAGGTGCAGTGACAACCGTCTGCACTGGGGCCCCATACACAGTAGGGTTAGCAGAGGTGCAGTGACATCCGTCTGCTCTTTGGCCTCATACACAGTAGGGTTAGCAGAGGAGCTGTGACATCCGTCTGCTCTGGGGCCCATACACAGTAGGGTTAGCAGAGGTGCAGTGACACCTGTCTGCTCCGGGCCCCATACACAGTAGGGTTAGCAGAGGTGCAGTGATATCCGTCTGCTCCAGAGCCCCATACACAGTAGGGTTAGACGAGATGCAGTACCAGCCGACTGCTCCGGGCTCCATACACAGTAGGGTTAGCAGAGGTGCAGTGACATCCGTCTGCTCTGGGGCTCCATACACAGTAGGGTTAGCAGAGGTGCAGTGACATCCGTCTGCTCCAGGGCCCCATACACAGTAGGGTTAGCAGAGGTGCAGTGACTTCTGTCTGCTCCGGGCCCCATACACATTAGCGATAGCAGAGGTGAAGATACATACCTCTGCTCCAGAGCCCCAAACACAGAAGGGATAGGCGAGGTGCAGTGACATCCGTCTGCTCAGGCCCCATACACAGTAGGGTTAGCAGAGGTGCAGTGACATCCGTCTGCTCCGGGCCCCATACACAGTAGGGTTAGCAGAGGTGCAGTGACATCCATCTGCTCCACGTCTCTATACACAGTAGGGTTAGCAGAGGTGCAGTGACATCCGTCTGCTCCGGGGCCCATACACAGTAGGGTTAGCAGAGGTGCAGTGACATCCGTCTGCTCCGGGGCCCATACACAGTAGGGTTAGCAGAGCTGCAGTGACATCCGTCTGCTCCGGGGCCCCATACACAGTAGGGTTAGCAGAGCTGCAGTGACATCCATCTGCTCCGGGGCCCCATACACAGTAGGGTTAGCAGAGCTGCAGTGACATCCGTCTGCTCCAGGGCCCCATACACATAAGGGTTAGCAGAGTTACAGTGACATACTTCTGCTCCGGGGCCCCATACACAGTAGGGTTAGCAGAGGTGCAGTGACATCCGTCTGATCACGGCCCACTTCACAGTAGGGTTAGCAGAGGTGCAGTGACATACCTCTGCTCCGGGGCCCCATACACAGTAGGGTTAGCAGAGGTGCAGTGACATACCTCTGCTCCGGGCCCCATACACAGTAGGGTTAGTAGAGGTGCAGTGACCTCCGTCTGCTCCAGGCCCCATACACAGTAGGGTTAGTAGAGGTGCAGTGACCTCCGTCTGCTCCAGGCCCCAAACACAGTAGGGTTAGCAGAGGTGCAGTGACATTCCGTCTGCTCCGGGGCCCCATACACAGTAGGGTTAGCAGAGGTGCAGTGACATCCGTCTGCTCCAGGGCCCCATACACATAACGTATAGCAGAGGTGCAGTGACATCCGTCTGCTCCGTGGCCCCATACACATAAGGGCTAGCAGAGGTGCAGTGACATCCGTCTGCTCCGGGGCCGCATACACAGTAGGGTTAGCAAAGCTGCAGTGACATCCGTCTGCTCCGGGGCCCCAATACACAGTAGGGTTAGCAGAGCTGCAGTGACATCCGTCTGCTCCAGGGCCCCATACACAGTAGGGTTAGCAGAGGTGCAGTGACATCCGTCTGCTCCGGGGTTCTATACACAGTAGGGTTAGCAGAGGTGCAGTGACATACCTCTGCTCCGGGACCCCATACACAGTAGGGTTTGCAGATGTTCAGTGTCTTACTTCTGCTACGGGGCACGATACACAGTAGGGTTAGTAGAGGTGCAGTGACATCCGTCTGCTATAGGGCCCCATACACAGTAGGGTTAGCAGAGGTGCAGTGACATCACTCTGCTCCGGGGCCCAAACCAGGTAGGGATAGCACAGGTGCAGAGACATACCTCTGCTCCGGGGCCCCATACACAGTAGGGTTAGCAGAGGTGCAGTGACATACTTCTGCTCCGGACCCCATACACAGTAGGGTTAGCAGAGGTGCAGTGACATCTGCCTGCTCCGGGCCCCATACACAGTAGGGTTAGCAGAGGTGCAGTGACATCAGTCTGCTCCGGGGCCCCATACACAGTAGGGTTAGCAGAGGTGCAGTGACATACCTCTGCTCCAGGGCCCATACACAGTAGGGTTAGCAGAAGTGCAGTGACATCCCTCTGCTCCAGTGCCCCATACACAGTAGGGTTAGCAGAGGTGCAGTGACATCCGTCTGCTCTGGGGCCCCATACACAGTAGGGTTAGCAGAGGTGCGGTGACATCTGTCTGCTCCGGGGCCCCATACACAGTAGGGTTAGCAGAGGTGCAGTGACATCCGTCTGCTCCAGGGCCCCATACACAGTAGGGTTAGCAGAGGTGCAGTGACATACCTCTGCTCCGGGCCCCCTACACAGTAGGGTTAGCAGAGGTGCAGTGACATACCTCTGCTCCGGGGCCCCATACACAGGAGGGTTAGCAGAGGAGCAGTGACATACCTCTGCTCCGGGCCCCATACACAGGAGGGGTAGCAGAGGTGTAGTGACATCCGTCTGATCTGGGGCTCCATACACAGTAGGGTTAGCAGAGGTGCAGTGACATACCTCTGCTCCGGGGCCCCATACACAGTAGGGTTATCAGAGGTGCAGTGACAGCTGTCTGCTCCGGGGCCCCATACACAGTAGGGTTATCAGAGGTGCAGTGACAGCTGTCTGCTCCGGGGCCCCATACACAGGGTTAGCAGAGGTGCAGTGACATCAGTCTGCTCCGGGGCCCCATACACAGTAGGGTTAGCAGATGTGCAGTTACATACCTCTGCTCCAAGGCCCCAATACACAGTAGGGTTAGCAGAGGTGCAGTGACATACCTCTGCTCCAGGGCCCCATACACAGTAGGGTTAGCAGAGGTGCAGTGACATCCAAGTCTTTTATCCATCTGGAATTCGTACCAGAATCCATTCCTAGAAACGAGCGCCCAGTCAATATATTTTTTTTTTCTCTTCGTTAAGGAACGAAATGATGAAATACCAATTTACTGCAGTATACAAGGCAAGCAATCCAGTGACTGTGTCTTCTTGAAGGACTAAAATAATATTGTATGAATAAAATAAAAAGAAAGCATCCCCCGCCCAGAAAAAATGGAAAAACGGATTAAAAAGTTGCACAAACTCCCAGTCGGTATCGGTGGAAACTCGACCTCCTCCACAATGTTGTTTTAATGGTAGTAAAATTTGATAAAACAAATTATAACATTTTGGCATCCCCAGGATGGTCCCGACCTGCAGAATACAGATAACACGTCATCTATAAAAAAACAGAGAACTCCCCAGAAACCCCACAAAAATGTTCCAGCCCACCAAGAATTTTTTGGTGGTTTCCCAGTGCATTACCTGATATGATCAATGGTACCAATAAAAAGTACATTATGTCCTGAATAAAAAAACAAAACAGTCTATGTAGATGCAAAAAAAGGTAAAAAAAAAGTATGATGGTGAGGAGAAAGAAAAAAAAAATCCCAAAGGATCAAAGTGTCTGAGCACCGAATCTGACTACTGCAGTCAGCAGTAACGTGTCCACCCCCAGTACAACAGGCATGACTGATCAGACACCACGATCCCCAATCCATGTATCCCACCAGTTACTGCTCACCGTTACTCACGTTACAGGGGTATTCCTGGTTCAGCAAGCGCTTCTGGAAGGGCCAGCTACTGTAAAGTAAGCAATTTTCAAAATGCATGTTAATTAAAAAATGTGCATACTTTACCTAATACAGGCCTTTTTGCAGCTTCAAAAATCTTACTGCGGTGCTCACATCCATATAGAGTATCTGAAGACAGCACTTCCTATAGATTCAGGACGTAGCTTAAAAAATAAATTAAAACAAAGGGAACATTTCTACACGTTTCGTGCCTGCACCGACACTTCATCAGGAGACTGATTGAACTGGGAGCAGACGTTACATTTAAAGGGGTCCTCTCACTACATTGATTCGTCTCACCTCAGTCCTGTTTTCTTGGTTTCATTTTGAATTCAGGGGCGTGTTTACTGCCTTCTACTAGGCTGCAGTAGTAGCCAGGTCTGTAGCTATAACAACCAGCGCTGGCAGTCTATCAGGAGAGATGGAACAGGTCTGTAGCTATAGCAACCAGTGCTGGCAGCCTATCAGGAGAGAGAGAACAGGTCTATAGCTATAGCAACCAGTGCTGGCAGCCTATCAGGAGAGATGGAACAGGTCTGTAGCTATAACAACCAGCGCTGGCAGCCTATCAGGAGAGATAGAACAGGTCTGTAGCTATAGCAACCAGTGCTGGCAGCCTATCAGGAGAGATGGAACAGATCTGTAGCTATAACAACCAGCGCTGGCAGCCTATCAGGAGAGATAGAACAGGTCTATAGCTATAACAACCAGCGCTGGCAGCCTATCAGGAGAGATGGAACAGGTCTGTAGCTATAGCAACCAGCGCTGGCAGCCTATAAGGAGAGATCAAACAGGTCTGTAGTTAGAGCGACCAGTGCTGGCAGCCTATCAGGAGAGATTGAACAGGTCTGAAGCTATAGCGACCAGTGTTGGCAGCCTATCAGGAGAGATTAAACAGGTCTATAGCTATAGTGACCTGAGGTGCTGATGCAGCCCATACAAGAGGGGATATCTAGGAATAGGTAGGATACTGGTAATGGACACATATTGCAATGTGACTTGTTTTTGCAAGATCTTTAACATAAAAAGCAGCGATCCCTGTAGTGAGACGACCCCTTTAAGAGACAGATCTGCAGAAAAGCAAGCTTGTGCACTTAAAGAGTTAACTTTATCAGTGTTCTGGGTGAGTCGTGTTGGATACTTATTCTCTCGAAATAGTCTAGAAATAAATTTAGATTGTTACAAAAACTTAGAATCCTCTGAAGTCGGAGTCTTCTGAACTGTCCATAAGGGGCATTGTCCTTCCATGGTCGGTGATGACCACTATGGAAGTGTAGAAGGCCATTCTGATCTATAGACCTATAGTGGGTAGAGGTGACAAGTTTATGAATTTGGATCGAGATGTTAAGATCAAGGAATCCTATATTGGTAGAATCCATATCGGCCTTGAAAGAAATCATTTGTGTTAAGGTGGGGACCAAGCTTGGGGGGCCCTTCCAAACCATGAAGAGCTCATCCTCTGAAGATGAGTGAAATATTTCACACTTAAGCTTACAATCTTGTTTTACACTACGAGAACATCTCTTTATCTTTTTGCACCTTTAACTTGCTCCCTTGTCTCCACGGTTACCGACCACCACGTGTGCTTTCAGTTGTGAGTATGAGTTTCTGTGGCCAGGCCAAGCCTAGGGGTAGGAGTACACATGTATCTCCTGGCCACAGTCAGACGGTCTTTGATAACGCTATATTACTGGCCACTACTGAAAGTATACAGTGGTGGTCGGTAACCATGAAGACGAGAGCAAGTAAAAGGTGCAAAAAGGCCTGTATTAGGTAAAGCAGATACTTTTTAGTAACCTGCATTTTGAAAATTGCTTACTTTACGGTCATTGGCCCTTCCAGCAGCACTCGCTGTGATGGGAATATCCCTTTAATGTCTATGTCTATCTCAGTGGCTTCTGTTTCTCTTGACTCAGAGGCCGGATGGGAGGAAACTGGTAGAAGGAACCCGCAAGAGCATTGAAGCTGTGGTGGCCCGCCTGGAGAAACAGAACAGCGTGACCCCAAGTCACATCCCCGGCCACAAAGACATCTTCCTGGAGCCCTGTCCGATGGCCGGGAATATGGACACGTTGGATGATGCTTTGATCCCCAGAGTCTTGTACGAGGAGTTGCTGAGGAGTTACCAGCAGCAGCAGGTGGAGATGAGACACATCCAGCACGAGCTGGAAAGGACTCGCAGGCAGCTGGTGCAGCAGGCCAAAAAGCTCAAGGACTATGGGACATTAGTCACAGAAGTGAAGGAGCTGCGGGTCCTCAACAGAAGGCTCCAGGATGTGCTGCTACTGAGGCTGGGAAGCGGTAAGTGATCCCGAGAGGTCTGCATTCAACTGACTGAGCATTGCAATGTGACAGGGATTCGTGCCAACCAGATGTTCATCTGCAGACGGCTGTTTCAGGGTGTATGCCCCTCATCGATGCAACCAGTATGCTACTCTGCACTGATGAGGGGCAAGCACCCCTAACAGGTGAACGTACCTCTAGTTGTCCAGCATTTCCTTAGTATAGTGAATGGAGACCCATTGAATGGACATTGATTCCACAAAAAGCTCGAGTATTTAAATTTTTGCCACTTTGTGAGATAATGTAGAATGCTATAGAGCAGGGGTGTCAAACTGCGGCCCTCCAGCTGTTGAGAAACTATAACTCAACAGCATGATGGGAGTTGTAGTTTCCCAACAGCTGGAAGGACGACGTTTGACACCCCTGCTATAGAGGTTAGATCTGCACGGATCACAGCTAAGAAGATGTAACAAATGGTCTATAGACCGTACATGTGGTATCATCCATATAGAGGCTTCATCCTTATTCAGTTATTCTTTGGTAGAACGACTTTTGGGCTTAGAGTTGTTGTCTTGCTGCGCGACCCACGTCCTCCTCGGAGTCAGATGACAGACAGGTGTCCATTAGAATTTCCTGGTATAGTTCAGATTTCATCAATTGTTCCAAGCGGTCCTGGCCCAGACAGTGCAGATCAGGCCCAAACCATAATGCTACCACCACTGTGTGTCACAGATGGTATGATCCATGATACTACCATCACCGTGTGTCACAGATGGTATGATCCATAACACTGCCACCACCGTGTGTCCCATATGGTATGATTCATGATACTGCCACCACCATGTGTCACAGATGGTATGATCCATGATACTGCCACCAGCATGTGTCACAGATGGTATGATCCATGATACTGCTACCACAGTGTGTCACAGATTATGATCCATGATTCTACCACCACTGTGTGTCACAGATGGTATGATCCATGATACTTCCACCACCAGATGTCACAGATGGTATGATCCATGATACTACCACCACCATGTATCACAGATGGTATGATCCATGATACTACCACCACCGTGTGTCACAGATGGTATGATCCATGATACTACCACCACCGTGTGTCACAGATGGTATGATCCATGATACTACCACCACCGTGTGTCACAGATGGTATGATCCATGATACTACCACCACCGTGTGTCACAGATGGTATGATCCATGATACTACCACACTGCATGTCAAAGATGGTATAATTCATGATAGTACCACCACCATGTGTCACAGATGGTATGATCCATGATACTACTACCACTGTTTGTCACAGATGGTATGATCCATAATACTACCAACACTATGTGTCACAGCTGGTAAGATCCATGGTGCTTCTACTACCATGTATCACAGATGGTATGATCCATGATACTACCACTACAGTGTGTCACAGATGGTATGATCCATGATACTATTACCACCGTGTGTCACAGATGGTATGATCCATGATACTACCACCACCGTGTGTCACAGATGGTATGATCCATGATACTACCACCACCGTGTGTCACAGATGGAATGATCCATGATACCACCACCGTTGGGTGTCACAGATGGAATGACCCATGATACTACAACCGTTGTGTGTCACAGATGGAATGATACCACCACCGTTGTGTGTCACAGATGGAATGATCCATGATACCACCACCGTTGTGTGTCACAGATGGAATGACCCATGATACTACAACCGTTGTGTGTCACAGATGGAATGATACTACCACCACTGTGTGTCACAGATCGAATGATCCATGATACTACCACGACCGTGTGTCGTGGATGGTATGATATTACCACCACTGTGTGTCACGGATGGAATGATCCATGATACTACCACAACCATCTGTGTCACAGATTTTATGATCTATGATACTACCACCACCGTGTGTCACAGATGGTATGAGGTTTTTATGCTGGATTTTCCATTCTCCAAACAAAATGATTCACATTTAAACAGAAAAGCTCTATTTTGGTCTCATCCGCAAAAAAACCCGTTGTCCCAATAGTCTTCTGCTTTGTCCAGGTGATATTTTACACACCGTAGATGGGCAACAAGTCTTGTTCTTTTTGGAGAGCAGCGGCTTTCTCCTTGCTGTCCTGCCATGCACCCCATTGTTGGTCAGTGCAATTCTGATGGTGGGCTCATAAATATTAACATTATCCAATGGGAGAAAGGCCTTCATTTGCTTAGCGGTGACCCTGGTCTCCTTTGTGGCCTCAGGGTCTATCACATGCCTTGCTCTTGGCTTAATCCTTGTTGGGCAACCAGTCCTGGGGAGGTAACAGTGGTCTTGAGTTTCCTCTTTTTACGCAGTCTGTCATTATTGGGGGTTATTGAAGTTCAGGTTTATTACAGATGGTTTTAAAACCTTTTCCAGCCTGAGGAGCATCAACAAGTCTTCTTCTGAGGTTCTCTGAGATCTCCTTTGTTGGGGTCTTGATACATTCCCATGAACGTGTTGGGTGGATCTGACTTTGATAGATTTCTGTTCTTTAGCTTCTTGCCGACCACTCGTGAAACTTCAACGTCTGGGAGATCAGCGCGTAGCTCTGACGTTCTGATTGCTGTGTGCTCAATGAGCCCTGTGGGTAGAGGTCAGCAGGAGGCCTACAGGCTTCCTACTTACCGACCCTGGAGGTCCTTGAACCTCCGAGGCTAGGTAGCTGCAGGAGCTGTTGAGGGCTCTATTTCACATATATTTGGGGCTCCTGTATCAGCGCCAGTCCAGACGATGAATGAAATCTACTCAGTGGATTCTGCCGTTGAAAACCTCATCGGGCGACGCGGTTTTCAACGTCTATTTCACATGTGTTGCAGGTTGTTTGTGAGAAACGGAAAAGTTCAACCCCCTCTCTATTCCCAAATATTATGAACAATAAGGAAAAAAAAACTTAAAAACAAAAAATGGCCTCTCCATATCCATAAAAAGGGAGGCAAGACCTACCTACCCTCCAAACTGGTACCAATAGGAACTAGACCTGGCCCCAGAATAAAAGACATCCAGCTCTACCGGAGGGAAGACGAAGACGTTGCTGGGCTCAGAAAGTGGGGACCTCAGTACTTTCATTTTTTTTAAGTAATAAAGTAGAACAGAAACTCTCTCCATTTGGTTTCCCCAGACTCGGACCCGTCCGGAGAATATAGATAACATTGGTTTCCCTCAATGAGCATTTCCCAAAAATAACACTGAGCAATTTTGTTTTTTATTCCATTTCCACCCCACCCAAAAAAAATAAATATTCTCTGTCCCCTTCATTACACTATATGGTTCAAGAGATTGTACCAGGAAAAAATACAGCTCGTCCCACAAGAACCGCCCACAGCCTGAACAGGAAGTGGGAGCCTGAAGCTCTAGAACCGCCCATAGCCTGAACAGGAAATGGGAGCCTGAAGCTGTAGAACCACCCACGGCCTGAACAGGAAGTGGGAGCCTGAAGCTGTAGGACCGCCCAAAGCCTGAATAAGAAATGGAGCCTGAAGCTGTAGAACCACCCACAGCCTGAACAGGAAATGGGAGCCTGAAGCTGTGGAACCGCTCACAGCCTGAACAGGAAGTGGGAGCCTGAAGCTGTGGAACCGCTCACAGCCTGAACAGGAAATGGGAGCCTGAAGCTGTAGAACCGCCCACAGCCTGAACAGGAAGTGGGAACCTAAAGCTGTAGAACCGCCCACAGCCTGAACAGGAAGTGGGAACCTAAAGCTGTAGAACCACCCACTGTCTGAAAAGGAAGTGGGAGTCTGAAGCTGTAGAACTGCTCACAGCATGAACAGGAAGCGGGAGCCTGAAGCTGTAGAACCGCCCACAGCCTGAACAAGAAGCGGGAGCCTGAAGCTGTAGAACTGCCCACCGCCTGGACTGGAAGTGGGAGTCTGAAGCTTTAGAACCGCCCACAGCCTGAACAGGAAGCGGGAGTCTGAAGCTTTAGAACTGTCCCACAGCCTGAACAGGAATAGGAGCCTGAAGCTGTAGAACCACCCACAGCCTGATCAGGAAGTGGGAGCCTGAAGCTGTAGAACCACCCACAGGCTGATCAGGAAATGGGAGCCTGAAGCTGTAGAACCACCCACAGCCTGAACAGGAAGTTTGGGTTGAAGCTTCATGTGGTTCTGTAAAGCATTATGGTGAGAAAACCTCTTTAAGTTGAAAGTAATGCACAAATATAGAAAATTCTGAAGGGTTCACAACATTTCAAGCACCATTTTCTATTAACCTTGTAGCTTTTGTTGTTCTACGGGGTCAGTCTGGTGTAACCATGAGGTGCGGTTCTGGTCCATTTGTGTTTCAGTGGAGCAGGGAGGTCACGGCGGCTGCGTTTGTCTCTGACCCTCCTCACTCCTTGTACCAGGCATGCAGCCGCTCACAGAGCCAGGGCTGTGGCCCTGCAGGTCTGGATGAGGTGATGATAGAGAGGCTGTGGCCCTGCAGGTCCGGATTAGGTGATGATAGAGAGGCTGTGGCCCTGCAGGTCTGGGTGGGGTGATGATAGAGGCTGTGGCCCTGCAGGTCCGGATGGGGTGATGATAGAGGCTGTGGCCCTGCAGGTCCGGATGGGGTGATGATAGAGGCTGTGGCCCTGCGGGTCTGGATGGGGTGATGATAGAGGCTGTGGCCCTGCAGGTCCGGATGGGGTGATGATAGAGGCTGTGGCCCTGCGGGTCTGGATGGGGTGATGATAGAGGCTGTGGCCCTGCAGGTCCGGATGGGGTGATGATAGAGGCTGTGGCCCTGCAGGTCCGGATGGGGTGATGATAGAGGCTGTGGCCCTGCAGGTCCGGATGGGGTGATGATAGAGGCTGTGGCCCTGCAGGTCTGGATGGGGTGATGATAGAGGCTGTGGCCCTGCGGGTCCGGATGGGCTGATGATAGAGGCTGTGGCCCTGCAGGTCTGGATGGGCTGATAAGAGGTGTGGCCCCGCGGGGCCCGGTGGGGGATGATAGAGGGTTGGCCCTCGGGTTCCGGATGGGGGGATGAAGAGGGTGTGGCCCGAGGCCGGATGGGTGATGATAGAGGTTGGGCCCCGCAGGTCCGGTGGGCTATGATAGGGCTGTGCCCTGGGGGCCGGGGGGGTGATGAAAAAAGGGTGGCCCCCGCGGTCGGATGGGTTGATGATAGAGGCTGTGGCCCGCAGTCCGGGAGGGGTATGAAGAGGCTGGGCCCGAGGTCCGGATGGTGATGAAAAGGCGTGGCCCTGCGGGTCCGGATGGGGTGATGATAGAGGCTGTGGCCCCTGAGGTCCATGGGGTGATGATAGGGGAGGCTGGGGCCCGCGGCCCGGGGGGGTGATATAGAGGCTGGGGCCCTGGGGGCCCGGAGGGGTGATATAGAGAGGGCCCTGCGGGCCCGGGAGGGTGATGATAGGAGGCTGTGGCCCTGCAGGCCGGAGGGTGATGAAGAGGCTGGGCCCCTCGGCCCGGGGTGGGGTGAGATAGAGGCTGGGGCCCTGCGGGCCCGGAGGGGGATGATAGAGGCTTGGCCCTGCAGTCGGAGGGGGATAAGAGGCTGTGGCCCTGCAGCCGGGATGGGTGATGATGGGGAAGGGCTGGGGCCCCTCGGGCCCGGATGGGGGATGAAAGAGGCTGTCCCTGCAGGTCCGGATGGGGGAGATAAAGCTGGGGCCCTGCGGGTCCGGATGGGCTGATGATAGAGGCGTGGCCCTGCAGTCCGGAGGGTATGATAGGGGGGCGGCCCGGGGCCCGGATGGGGATATAAGAGGCTGGGGCCCTGGGGGGTCCTTGGGGTGATGAAGAGGCTGTGCCCGGGGGGCCCGGAGGGGGTGATGATAGAGGGGGCTGTGGCCCGGGGGCCCGGATGGGGTATGAAGAGGCGGGGCCCCCGCGGTCCGGGAAGGGGTATGATAGAGGCGTGGCCCTGCGCCCGGATGGGGTATGAAGAGGTGGGCCCTGCGGGTCCGGGAGGGGGTATGATAGAGGCTGGGGCCCCCTGCGGCCGGAGGGGGATGATAAGGCGGGCCCCAGGCCGGAGGGGTATAAGAGGCGTGGCCCGGGGGCCGGATGGGGTGATGATAAGGCTGTGCCCGCGGGTCCGATGGGTATGAAGAGCTGGGGCCCCTGCGGGCCCGGTGGGGTATGATAGAGGCGGGGCCCTGCGGCCCGAGGGGGTGATGATAGAGGCGGGGCCCTCGGTCCGGATGGGGTGATGTGAGGGCTGTGGCCTGCGGTCCGGATGGGGTGTTTATAGAGGCGGGGCCCTGCGGTCCGGAGGGGGTGATGATAAGGCTGTGGCCCTGCGGCCGGAGGGGGAAAAGATAGGGGCTTGGCCCTGCGGGTCTGGATGGGCTGATGATAGACTGTGGCCCTGCGGTCCGGATGGGGGGGGAATGAGGCTGGGCCCTCGGGTCCGGGGGGGGTATGATAGAGGCTGTGCCCTGGGGGTCGGATGGGTGATGATAAGGCTGTCCCGGGCCCTTTTGGGGTCCGGGGGGTTGCGACCCCCGGGCCCTGAGTCTCCATCGTCTGGAGCTGAGACCATTCCTGTTGCTTCTCTTCCCACAATTTATTTCCCTCATTTTGAGCGCAGATTTCCGGGCGATGCCGTCGTCTATAAACCCAAGCGAAACACGGCGGCGGCGGCAAACAAATCTCCGCGCTGTCCCTGCACAACCTGCTGACCTCTGCGCCGGTGCCTGCTGATCGAGGGGGATCTGACATATGTGTACGAGGAGGCGCCAGAGGGAAGAGCTGCAAAACCTTTTGTTTTTGTTTTTTTTCAAATGAAATTTAAAAAGTGATAACTATTCCTCGTTACCTTTGAGAAGATGCTTCGAAATCAATCAGACGGTGATAGATCTACAGGGCAGAGGCAAGAGCAGGGCCCGGACAAACCCAGGATTTTCACATTTTTTGTGTCATTTCTCTTTAATTACTTCTCTACAGTCATGGCCAAAAGTTTTTTAAATTACAAATGTTTAATTTTTTTCAAGTCTACGCATCAGGTTTTAAATGGCAATTTCATATACCCAGAAAGTTTAAAGAGTATAGCTTAAACAATTAAATTTCAAATAATTTGCCTAGAAAATGAACTTTTCCCCCCCAAAAAACCCTTTCCCCTTTATTGCAGGGCCCGCCTTAAAAGGGGCCTAACATCGTTTCAGTGATTCCCCCATTAACAAGGGGTGGGGTTGATAGGACAGGGGTGGGGATCAATCTGTCAATTAAGTAAGAATTTACACACGGACACTTTAAAAGGGGGCTGGGCTTGGCATCATTGTTTCTCTTCTGTTAACCATGGGTTTTCCTAAAGAAACACGGGATCATCATTCCTGCCAAAACTCCTAACAGGGAAGAGATGCAGCTAAAAGATTGCACCTCATCAACAATCTATCCCCCAACATCAAGGGAAATTTAAGAGAAAGGTTCCATTGTTGCCAAAAAGGCTCCAGGCCCCAAGAAAGACAGCAAGCCCAGGACCTCTCTTAAAAGTGTTTCAGCTTCGGAATCGGCTCCAGCAGTGCAGAGCTTGCTCAGGAATGGCAGCAGGCAGGTGTGAGTGCATCTGCACGCACTGTGAGGCGGAGACTCATGGAGCAAGGCCTGGTGTCAAGGATGGCAGCAAAGAAGCCACTTCTCTCCAAAAAAAAACATCAGGGACAGACTGATATTCTGCCAAAGGTACAGGGAGTGGACTGCTGAGGGACTGGGGTAAAGCCCATTTTCTCAGATGAATCCCCTTTCCGAATGTTTGGAACATCTGGAAAACAGCTTGTTCGGAGAAGACAAGGTGAGCGATACCACCATCTTGTCTCATGCCAACTGTAAAGCATCCAGAAACCATTCATTGTGTGGGGTTGCTTCTCAGTCAAGGGAATCGGCTCTCTAACAGTCTTGCCTAAAAACACATCCATGAATAAAGAATGGTACCAGAATGTCCTCCAAGAGCAACTTCTCCCAACAACTGTCCAAGAGCAGTTTGGTGATCAACAATGCCTTTTCTAGCATGATGGCGCACAGTGCCCTAAAGCAAAGGTGATAACTAAATGGCTCAGGGAACAAAACATAGAGATTTTGGGTCCATGCTGGAAACTCCCCAGATCTTAATCCCATTTGAGAACTTGTGGTCAATCATCAAGAGACGGGTGGACAAACAAAAACCAACAATTGTGGACAAAATGCAGCATTGATTGTGCAATAAAGGACGGCTATCAGTCAGGATTTGCTCCAGAAGGTGATTGAGAGCATGCCAGGGAGAATTGCAGAGGTCCTGAAGAAGAAGGGTCAACACTGCAGATATTGACTTGCTGCATTAACTCATTCGAACTGTCAATAAAAGCTTTTGTTAATCATAATATGATTGCACTTGTATTTCTGTATGTGATAAAAACATCTGACAAACACATAAAAACCAGAGGGCAACAGATCAGGGGAAAATATAATATTTGTGTCATTCTCAAAACTTTTGGCCATGACTGTACATGTGTGATACACAGTGCAGTCACATTATTATGACCAGCAGCTATATCCAGAGTCACCGCCATTTGCAGCCCATACAGTAGCCAGATGGACGCAGAGTGACTCTATAAGGTCCTACTAGATTGTCATAGGTATCTGGAGCTGACTGCACCCACAGCTGCTGGAGGGTCCATAGAGCCAACAAACCCCAATTTCCCGGGGCCCACATGCGACTGCACCACATGTGGAGAGCCCTAGGCCAACACCACCATCAGGGGCCCCACATGCTGACTGCACCCACAGCTGCTGGAGGTCCTAGAGCCAACACCACCCATCCAGGGGCCCCACATGCTGACTGCACCCTCAGCTGCTGGAGGATCGATAGAGCCAACAACTCCATCCTGTGGCCCCACCCTTGCTGACTGCACCCAAAGCTGCTGGAGGAGCCATAGATACAACACAACCATCCTGGGCCCCACATGCTGACTGCACCCACAGGGGGGTCCATAGAGCCAACACCACCATCCAGGGGCCCCACATGCTGACTGCATTCCACAGGGGGGTCCATAGAGCCAACACCACCATCCAGGGGCCCCCCCATGCTGACTGCACCCACAGCTCCCTGGGGGTCCATAGAGAAACACCACCATCCAGGGGCCCCACATGCTGACTGCACCCACAGCTGCTGGGGGAGCCATAGAGCCAACACCACCATCCAGGGGCCCCACATGTTGACTGCACCCACAGGGGGGTCCATAGAGCCAACACCACCATCCAGGGGCCCCATACAGGCTCATTTGAGGTGTGAGGTATTAAGGACCAGGGAAGTACTTGGAAGTCTTGATCCTGCTCCAGCCATTGTCGGACATTTCTTGCTGTGTCACGTCGCATTGTCTAGCTGGAAGATCGCATCTATCCCAGTTGATATAATCAGTAGGTATGGGTGTACATGATCTGCAAGGAGGGATTCATACCCAAATCAGAGAGAGCACCTTCCAGATGGATAAGTGGCCAAGAGAATGCCCTGAAAACATCCCCAGATTATAACACTGCGAGCGCCAGTTTGTACTCCGGGGCCCCATACACAGTAGGGTTAGCAGAGGTGCAGTGACATCCGTCTGCTCCGGGGCCCCATACACATAGGGTTAGCAAGGTGCAGTGACATCCATCTCTCCGGGCCCCATACACAGTAGGGTTAGCAGAGGTGCAGTGACATCCGTCTGCCCCGGGGCCTCATACACAGTAGGGTTAGCAGTGGTGCGGTGACATCCGTCTGCTCCGGGGCCCCATACACATAGGGTTTAGCAGAGGTGCGGTGAAATCGTCTGCTCCGGCCCATACACATGGTTAGCAGACTCATACACCACTGCTCTGGGATACAGAGGTTAGCAAGGTGCAGTGACACCCGTCTGTTTCGGGGCCCCATACACAGTGGGTTAGCAAGGTGCGTGACATCCTTTCTGCTCCGGGGCCCAATACACAGTAGGGTAAGCAGAGTTGCAATGAACCCGTCTGCTCGGGCCCCATACACAGTAGGGTTAGCAGAGGTGCAGTGACATCCGTCTGCTCCGGGCCCCATACACAGTGGGTTAGCAGAGGTGCAGTGACATCCTTTTTGCTCCGGGCCCATACACAGTAGGGTTAGCAGAGGTGCAGTGACATCCTCTGCTCCGGGCCCCTACACATTGGGGTTTTTAGCAGAGGTGCAGTGACATTCCCTGCTCCGGGCCCCATACACAGTAGGGTTAGCAGGGGTGCATGACATCGCCCTGCCCCGGGCCCCATACACAGTAGGGTTAGCAGAGTGCTGACATCTGTCTGCTTTTGGGCCCCATCCAGTGGGTTGCAAAGGGCGGGGTGCCCCCGCTGTTTCCTGTCCCCATCACATTGGGTTTTAGCAATGATACACACGCAGCCCCCGGGCCCCAACACAGTAAATACGGGCTGAAGGACATCCCCTCTGATAAGTCGCAGCCACTAGTGCTATGTGTGCAGACGGCCTATCGCACCTTATATTCCCACCAGCGCACCACTCGACACTCACTTCGTTTGTGAGCTGCACATTGTCTGCACCAGAAATAGGATGTGGTCATAATAATGTGACTCCACTGTGTGACTGATTTTGTACCAACCCCCAGAATACAGATAACCTGTATTTTATGCTGCACAGTGAACTCCATGAAAACAAACCCCACACAGGTTCTGCAATTGTATTTTCTTATTCTCTCCCAGAATTTTTTTTTGTCTTTCCAATACAGTATATAATGAATAAAATGACATCATTAAAAATACAAAAAAACAAAACAAAACCCAAGCCCTCCCACAAATATAAAAGTGATGGTTCTTGGGAGCCGGGAGGAAGAAACAAACATTAAAATCTGAAAATGGCTGTGTCCTTAAAGAGGTATCTCCATCTCCCTAGACATTGATGGCAGAGCGCCACCTCTGGCATCCGCAGCTATTTCGAAAATGAGCCCGGAAACCTCCTTGTTTTGAAGGGAAAGGTGGTCGGGACTCTCCCATTGAAATCACTGCGTGTTCCGGGTTCAGCTGACCCGCACGCTCCATTTCAATGGGAGAGTCGCGACCGCCTCTCTGTTTCCACCCTCATTCTGGAGATAGGTGGGACCCCCACGTATCCGACACTGATCCATATCGTTTCGGTAGTGAGACCCTTTGTGCCGCAGCTGATCTGACATTTTAGTTCTCGGAGTCCGAGCGTTGCCGCTGCCGGGAGAGATTTTAATATAATGTAATAACATCTCTCGAGCCTCCTAAGAGTGATCCTGGAGCAGCTCCTCTGAGTGATGCGGCTCTGGGAGAAACCTTCACCCCCTTCCCTCCTCGTTTCCTTCCCATAGTTTGGAGAGTGTCTTGTTAACACCGGGCTCCCTCACCTCCCGCTGACCCGCCGGCAGCTCTTCTCAGTTCTCCTCTGCCGTCTCGCCCGTTTGAAGTCTAACAGATTATGGCACGGGGTGTTTCTTCCATCCCTCCCCACTCCCAGGTGGTCTCTGAAGAGCTCGCTAAAACATGTGTAGAGCGCGAGGTTAGACAAATAGCTTGAAACAGCCTCCGATTTCAGCCTGATCAGCAAAAACTGCAGCATTGGATATCGGAGACGGTCTCTTCCCCCTGATATCTCCTGCAGATAGGACAGAACTTAAGTCTTTCTCACACGTTCTTCTCTTTCTTGAGCAATTTTGTCCTGAAGTTACTCAATTTGTTTTGCAATCTACTTGTTTCCTGAAGACCTAAAAAGCCAGAAATGCGGGGTGTGGAGCCAGGACTGCGGGTCGGAAAGCCAAGACTGCGGTACTGAAAGCTAGGACTGTGGGCAGAGACCCAAGTTTGTGGCCCTGAAGACCAAGTTTGTGGCCCTGAAGACCAAGTGTGTGGCCCTGAAGACCAAGGGAGTGGCCATGAAGACCAACGTGGTGGCCCTGAAAAACCAAGGTTTGGCCCTGAAACCCAAAGGTTTTTGGCCCTGAAGACCCAAGGGTTGTGGCCCTGAAGACCAAGGTTGTGGCCCTGTATACCAAGGTTGTGGCCATGAAGACCAAGGTTGTGGCCCTGAAGACCAAGGTTGTGGCCCTGAAGACCAAGGTTGTGGCCCTGAAGACCAAGGTTGTGGCCCTGAAGACCAAGGTTTGGCCCTGAGACCAAGGTGGGAAAAATTGGGGGGTTGGGGGAAAAAGGCCCGAAAACCAAGGGGGCCCAAAACCCAAAGGGTTTTGGCCCAAAGACCAAGGTTTTTGGCCAGAAAAACCAAGGGTTTTGGCAGAAGACCAAGGGGCAGAGAGCCAGGACTGCGGGGCAGAGAGCCAGGACTGCGGGGCAGAGAGCCAGGACTGCGGGGCAGAGAGCCAGGACTGCGGGGCAGAGAGCCAGGACTGCGGGGCAGAGAGCCAGGGTGCGGGGCACCGATGGGGCAAAAACCGGACTGCGGGGGAAGAGCCATGGACTGCGGGGCAAAAAGAAGCCAACCCCTTCTGGGGCAAAAAAACCCTGGACTGCGGGGCAAAAAAACCAGGACTGTGGGTCTGAAAGCTAAGACTGTGGGCAGTGAACAAGGTTGTGGCCCAGAAAATCAAGGTTGTGGCCCAGAAAACCCAAAGGGGGCCAGAATTCGGGGGTTTTGAGAAAAAGGGGGGCGGGGAACCAGGAAATCGGGTTGAAGTAGGGAAAAATGTGGGCCGTTTAACAAGGTTTTGGCAGGAACCAAGGTTGTGGCCCAGAAGACCAAGGAGCAGAGCCAGAACTGCGGGTTTGAGAGTGCGAGGCGGAGAACCAGGACTACTGGGCAGAGCCAGGACTGCGGGGTGGAGAGTTATGTTTGCAGTGCAGAGAAAGCAGAGCGGAGAGCCAAGATTACGGTACTGAAAGCTAGGACTGTGGGCAGAGATCCGAGTTTGTGGCCCTAAGGACCAGGTCTGAGGGGTGGAGAGCCAGAACTGCGGGGCAGAGAACCAGGACTGTCGGGCAAAAAAAACCTGGACTGCCGGGCAGAGAGCCAGGACTGTTGGGCTGAAAGCTAGGACTGTAGGCAGAGAACCAAGGCTATGGCCCAGAAGACCAAGGCTGTGGCCTAGAAGACCAAGGCCGTGGCCCAGAAGATTGCAGTCTATTCACTTCCTGAACACCTAGTAACTCAAAACCATGGCGCAGAGAACCAGGACTGTGGGGCAAAAAAAACCTGGACTGAGGGGCAGAGAACCAGGACTGCGGATCTGAAAGCTAAGACTGTGGGCAGTGAACCAAGGTTGTGGCCCAGAAGACCAAGGTTGGGGCCCAGAAGACCAAGGAGCAGAGAGCCAGAACTGCGGGGTTGAGAGTGCGAGGCGGAGAACCAGGACTGCGGGTCTGAAAGCTAAGACTGTAAGCAGTGAACCAAGGTTGGGGCCCAGAAGACCAAGGAGCAGAAAGCCAGAACTGCGGGGCTGAGAGTGCGACTCAGAGAACCAGGACTGCGGCTCTGAAAGCTAAGACTATGGGCAGTTAACCAAGGTTGTGGCCCAGAAGACCAAGGAGCAGAGAGCCAGAACTGCGGGGTTGAGAGTGCGAGGCGGAGAACCAGGACTACGGGGCAGAGCCAGGACTGCGGGATGGAGAGTCATGATTGCGGGGCAGAGAAAGCAGAGCGGAGAGCCAAGACTACGGTACTGAAAGCTAGGATTGTGGGCAGAGATCTGAGTTTGTGGCCCTAAGGACCAGGTCTGAGGGGTGGAGAACCAGGACTTTCGGGCAAAAAAAACCTGGACTGCCGGGCAGAGAATCAGGACTGTGGGGCTGAAAGCTAGGACTGTAGGCAGAGAACCAAGGTTGTGGCCCAGAAGACCTAGGCTGTGGCCCAGAAGATTGCAGTCTATTCACTTCCTGAACACCTAGTAACTCAAAACCATGGCGTAGAGAACCAGGACTGAGGCCCAGAAGACTAAAGTCCAATCCAGGAGACCAAAGACGTGGCTTAGAAGACCAAGGAACGTGACGCACAGAAGCAAGGTTGTGTCGTAGAAGATTGCAATCTACTTATTTCCTAAAGACCTAGAACTGAAGACTGTGGCCCAGAAGACCAAGGCTGTGGCCCTGAACAGCTCCCACTGTATAGTAGAGAACAACGCTGCATAAAAAATTCTGAAAATTCAATGCATTTCTTTGCCCTGTTCACGTCTGTGTCAGCGCCTTTGTCACAGAGGCAGTGCCTGATCCGTTATGGGACGGACGCCAATGGGGCCCAGGGGACTCCTCCGTGGGCCTTCTCGGGATTCTCCCTTGGTGTCTGTTCTGGCTAAGCTGTTTCTGACAGACTCTGCAGAGGGTGGTCAGGAGCGCCATCGGGGATGAGGACCTTTTTCTTGTATTGTTCATGAATGACGCCGTGTTTTGTAGCCCAGAGCTGTATTTTCAAGGCTGAAATCTCCCATCATTCCTATGCCTTGGCTTTCATGATTTAGATTATTTTCTCCTCACAGAATTAAGGCCTCCTCCGCTCTTAGATTTTGGGTGGCATTTTTTTTCTACCACCCAAAAATGCTTTTCAGGGTCAGTTCAAACAAAGCATTTTAGCAAGGAATCCAATGGAGACGCCGCAAAGAATTCATCGTTAAAATCCGTGTGTTTTTTATCGGCCATTCATGTGGATCAGGCGATCCGTGCTGTAGGTCATATGGTTAACTATCATGCGGATTTTCCACGCCATGGACTTCAAATCCATGGTGCGAATCTAAAAGAACATTTGATTGGATCCTCGTGGGAGGAGTAATTGCCGTGGGGCCGTCCCATCAGGATCAGGTGAATATCGCCTTCGTTAAGGACAATTCCTCAGTATCTGCTTTTTTTTCCTTTTTGGGGGCTTTTTACATCCACTTTTTAAAGAATTTTTGGCAAATTATTGGTACATGCATTTTTTAATGAATTTTGTTTTCTTTTGATGCATTTTCCCCATTACAAAATCACGTTATACCTGTTCCGTAGAAAAATACTTAAAGGGGTTGTCTCGTTCCAACAGTTGGCAATATTTTCTGCTGGTTGCCAAGCAGAGCTTGTGAAATGGAGGGGCATGTCTCTCCTCCCAGCAGGGTGTATCTTCACTCTCTGCAGACACCCCCACACTGTGCATGTGAGGATTCATTCTGTGTGAGCCGGGGGAAGGGAGAGGTTCTCAGCTGTTATTGGAATCATTGGAATTGAAAAGCTAAGTGTAACTCGATAGTGTATATCTACATTTCTTGCTTTCTCTACATAATTTGTAACTAGAATGGACTCTGGGAAAGATGGGTGATTTTTTTTTTTCTCTGTCTCTCTCCCACATAGTGATATATCCTGCAGATTATTACACCTGTGACCTCTACAGATCTGAAGACCAAAACTATATTCTTTATCTGTTTGTGTGTACATGGGACTGCAGATCTGTCTCACAAGTGGTTTACGTGGGACCTTGCACCTGTCTCATAAAAGTTTTTACATGGTACGGCACATGAGAATATACCCGGGTCTACCGATGTAAGACTGCACCTCTTACATGGGACTGCTGTGTTTTGTTTTATGTGGGACTGCACATAAGATTTACATGGGACTGTCAATTTAAGACTACACCTCTTACATGGGACTGTTGTGTTTTACGTGGGTCTGTCAGGTTAAGAATGCACCTCTTACATGGGACTGCTGTGTTTTCCATTTTACGTGGGTTTGCCGAGTTAAGACTGCACCTCTTACATGAGACTGCTGTGTTTTCTGTTTTACGTGGGACTACATGTGTGTAAATCTCTTATTCTCTCCTGTCTGAGACCTCATGCTCCTGCGTGTTCTCATCCGCAATACATAAGCGGGGCGTAACGCGACCTGGGCTCAAACACGGTTGCTAAGCACAAATAAAGCTGCCCCTTCTCATAAACCCGAGCACTTTGCTGATGGTAACCAAGGACAGACAGGCTTAGATTTTTTGTCCCCTCAATTTAAACTATGATCTTCATAGTGAGATGACCCCTGTAAAGAGGCAGCAATTTCTGGCTTTTTATTTTTTGTTGTGTCGTCCCCCCCCCCCCCCACACCACCTCTGCATTCCTAGAGCCATAACTTTATTTTTCCATCTCCATAGACGTTCAAGGGTTTGTTTGTGGGACAAGATGGACTTTTTAATGCTGCCATTGGCCGCACCATAGAATGTACTGGACAACCTCAAAAATTCCCGTTAGGCTGGAGCGGGGGTAAAATAAAATGGAATGGCGCCATTTTTGCGTGGCTGGGGCGGTTCTGGAGGTCCCTGTGCGGTATGAGCTATGTCACCTGGATTCTGCAGGGCAGCATGATTTCGGTCGATTTTTTTCTGCCATGTTTTAGTACCGCAGCGCCATTTCCAGCGACCAATTTTTTTTTGCCACTAAATTTGGGACTTGAGCATCTATTTGATCACTCTTTAATCTGATTTATTGAGGACGCAAAATGACTACAAATGAAATTTTAGGGTCGGGAATTTCTACGGTGTTCACCGTACGGAATCCGTTATGTTATATTTGAAGACATCAGACTCAGGTCGCAGTTATGAGTAACTTTTAATATTTTTTTTTATTTAAAGGGGTTTTGCCAAGAAGTGATACTCAGTCTCTTAGTGGGCAAAAAATTTTTTGGTAATCCCACAGGGGAGATGTATTGTGCACAAGTTTTCCCTTCTTATTGTAGGAGAGAGTAAGCTCTTTTATTGTTCCGAATGCTGCAGGGAGGAAAGAGGGTGAGCAGGGAGGTCTGCATGTTTACTAGATAATTACATTTCAACCGTGGATTCTTATACAAAAGACACAGGATCTTTTCTCCCCCCCCTAAAAAGCTCTTATGTTCCCCGCATAGTTTAAAAAGTGCAAACAAAAGCAAGCGCGGCAGATCAGCTCCTTCGCTCTGGTCGTGTCTAATGTAAAATGTCAGGAAATAAGGGGATGTAAGTCAGGTGTAGCTCTCACAGGCTTCACTTTTTTAATGACTTTATTTAGAAAAATGATTAAAAAACCCTTTTGGGGTCCACGTCAAAAATTACTCGGGGCAAAACCCCCTTTTAAACCTCCTGGGGTAATTCATACTTGGAGTGCGAGGCTTGTACCCAAATATGCATTTTTATTTTATATATAA
>JAODAL010012467.1:0-95300 GCA_025379985.1 Phyllomedusa bahiana | reverse complement strand
TTTTCCCAAAGGCCCGGAAAGACGGCATTTTCCACACCGGAAGGGTCCTTCCAATATGTAGAATGCCGTTGGGTTTGCAAGGGGCCCCCGCCACTTTCCTAGAGGCCATGGACAGGATCTTAGGTCCCCACAGGGCATGTGCATCAGTGTACCTCGATGATATCGTGATTTTCAGCCGTGACTGGGAGAGTCACCTTGAAAAGGTCCAGGCTGTCCTGGATGCGATAAGGAAAGGGGGGTTTTACCATCAATCCCAGTAAGTGCGCCATAGGGATGGAAGAGGCCCGATACTTGGGGTATATCGTGGGAAGAGGAGTGATAAAACCCCAGGTAACTAAGATTGAAGCCATCCAGAACTGGCCCCCCGTTCCGCTTAATAAGAAACAGGTGAGAGCGTTTTCTGGGAATCGTGGGGTAATTATCGGCGGTTTTATTCCCAAGTTTGCCGAGAGAGGGCAGCACCTTTGACGGACCTGACAAAGGGGACTAAGTCCGCCATGATCAAATGGTCCCCAGAGGCTGAAGGCCTTCCAAAACTTGAAAGTAGCCCTGTGTAGACAGCCGGTTTTAGTCGCCCCGGATTTCTCACGGAATTTGTGGTGCAAAACGGATGCCTCAGCGGTCGGACTAGGAGCCGTAATGTCCCAGGTTGTCAATGGGGAGGAGCATTCCATGTGTTTTCTCAGCAGGAAGCTGTCCCCTGCAGAGCGTAATTATGCCATAATTGAGAGGGAATGCTTGGCTATTAAATGGGCGCTCGATTCTCTCCAGTATTACCTTCTGGGACGGAAATTTAGGCTGGTAACGGATTATGCCCCTTTGAAATGGTTAAGGGAAAAAAAGGGCAACAATGCCAGGGTCACCCGTTGGTTTCTTGCCCTGCAAGATTTTAATTTTTCGGTAGAGCACAGGCCCGGTAAGCTGCAGGGGAATGCAGATGCCCTTTCTAGGGTACATAGCATGATGGCTGTAGGTGCCCAGTCCCCCGGCATTGGGCAGAGGGGGGGGGGGTATGTAGGAAGGCACAAGGTGCCGTTATTGGCGGACGTTATGTGTCACCGATCTGCTTAAGATCGGTGAAATAAAGCCCTGTTATTCTGGTGTTTCAGCGGCAATAGGCCTCTGACACAGGTTTTGTATTGTTTAGTATGGCAGTAATGCTGTGATCCGGGTCGGGCTTTATTGGAGCAATCTGTAGAATTGGGTGGGACGGGCTGCTCCCACATCCAGTCCTGGGCTTACCAGCCCTATATAAGGCCAGCAGGCTCAGGTGAGAGGGGGGGGGGGGTGGTTCCATTCCGGTCAAACACTGCTCAGTGGATTGAGCAGTGGTGAGAGAGCCAGAGCGGGCCGTGCAACCCTGAGAGTACTGCAGAGACCTGCACACGGGTTTATTAACCCCGGGAACCGCTGTACGGTAACTTGACCGATAACACGGACTATAAGTTATGTTTGTTTTGGCTGAAGCAAGCCCTGCTATTTATGTTTCTGGATTTTGTGACTGTTGAAAATAAATCCTGCAGTATTGCACATTAAAGGACTGCCTCCGTTTGAGATGATTCCCACATTATATATATGTACACACGCACTCCACTGCCAGCGGCATACTACTGCAAAAAGGGCAATACATTACGTGGAAATCCCTAAAGAAGCATTTATGCTATCTATCACACATGAAAAAACTTTGAGATTCTCGGTTCACATATTTTGATCAAAAGATGTTTAAGCTGCCCATGACTTTCAATGTGATCTCAAATAGGGCAGTTCTGGGCTCTGCCTCTATAGCAGTTTCACTGATTTACAGCCTAATGGTGCTTTCACACATTGTGTTTTTTTATGCATTTTTGATGCGTTTTTTTGTGCAGAAAGGCACAGCAATTAATGTTGTACATTTCTGCACAAAAAAAGGCATCAAACAAAGCACCAAAAATGCACCGGTGTGGGAAAGCACCCTAAATGTAACCGTTTCTTCCCAGGTGGGTATCATTGTCTTCATGGCTATGATTGGAAGCTACGTCCCTGCCTCCTTTGCTGAAATCGGACCCATTGATGGAATCTTTACTCGTTTACAGACACGGGAATCTGTTTCTCTCGGTTTGTCCACATTCATGATTGACTTAAACCAGGTTTGTAATACATTTCTAGGAGGAAACAGGAAGTGTATGGCATCAATGAGTAATACACTTTCTTTTCCTGTTTGGAAAAAGGTTATAATTGATCGCACAATTTTCTCATTGTTGCCAGCAAAATTCAGATCTGGTCAAACCAGCCCGACCTAAATCTGAAGCGCAACGGTACTCGGTGGTATTATATTCACGCTCTGGTTATGGTGTTTTACACAGTATTGTTCTCTATATAGAGCTGCATAAAAAAGTCTTCTCTCATTTTGTCAACAGCTTCTGTGCAGATCTATAGGTTTCCATTGTTATATACTACATACACTATACTACAGTCTGCCCCCTATTTCATACCCGGTAGGTTAGTAAGAACCAGGAGACAAAAGGGAAGAGAGCATGACTGCAGAATTACACGCAAATGGTTTCTTTGTACTTTGTAAACATGGTGATCCATAAATCTGCATAGGAGCCATATACACAAAATGCTAAGATCATTCTCAACCAGACAAGTTGCTTTACTTTTTAAGTTTGCATCGAAGGGACAAAAAATTGGGTACAAAGCTGGACATCACCATTTATTATATTGTCTTGTTCTAATATTATATTTTTATTAAATTATAATAACGTTGTATTAAGAATTGTAATGTAGTAACATCACAGTTTCCTTTGTAGGGGGCAAGAGCAGTGAATAATGCAACAAGGAATTCACTTATTTTAGTAGATGAATTTGGAAAAGGAACCAATACAGTAAGGAACGCCATACCTGCATACCTGCTCTTGTGTAGTGAGCTGATGAACAAAGAGGTTGCCCATTGAATAGCAATATTAAATAGTTAGCTACTGCAGCCCACACTTACCAACTCTCTCTGATCATCAGGAAGACTCCCTGAAAAGGAGTCCTCCCGGGCTCCCTGAAGAGTTGGTAAATCTCCTGCTATGGTAGGTTTGCCACCAATCTGGTAAACCACTGGCAGGGACGGTTTTACTGCCAGGGGGCCAGTGCCGGTATTTTATTTGTACCGGCCATATCAAGTACTGGTAACTTTTAGAATACACTCTTTGGCAGCCTATTAGGGGATGTTCACACGGCTTATTTGGACGCTGTTCGGATGCTGATTTTTCAGCGCCTAAAACAGCATCAAAACCTTCCCTGAAACAAACTTCTTCAGAACAGGTTCTTGATGAGGTTTTGGACAAAGCTTTCATTCGTACAAATTAATAGCCAGGGCAAAAACCGTGACAAAAAACACTCCAAAAACGCACGAGTACCTGGTAAAAAGTAATCACACATACATATAACCACAGTGTAGATATAGATTAAAATTGGACTTTTTCACATATTTGTGTGACAGAATTGCTATATTCTGTACTCTATACATTAGGGCAGCGTATATGGCTGAAAAGGGGCCAATCATAGTCACAAGTTGACAATGTTTGGTCGGTTTTAGCCTAAGCCTATATGGCAGCTAAACCACTTTATACATCTGAGGACTTTCTTACTGGCTGTGGGTTGCTCTGTATATAGTGCTGGTGCCAGGATAAAGCCTCATAAGACGCTGCCCTGACATCACTTGGTGCAGAGGGAACACATTGTAGCAGCTCTGAAGGGAAGCTGATTGATGTGGCGTAACCCAGCTTGGATGCTGGTTAGGAGATCCAACGTCCAGTAAAGCTAAAGTATACTACATCCCTTATCAGCTTTCCTCCAACGTTATACAGATGTGACAATGGGGCGTGGCTTTGTGCACAAGAGGGCATGTCATGTAAAAAGGGGGGTGTGGCGCACTCAAACCATCAATTCAAAATCTCCCTGAAGGCCACTTCCAAAAGTTGGCAAGTATGCTGCAGCCCAATATAGTCTATACTCCCTTTCCCCCACTCCTCTGTTCCAGCGCTTTGTCTCCTCAGTCTTCTGTTTACTTCTGTTCTCTTCTGAATGGGATGTCACATTTGTAGCCGCTGATTGGCCGCAAAGACTGAGGGAACCAGTGTCAGAGCAGGGGAGGGTGAGTGTAGGTTTTTTTTTTTTATTTAACTGGGCTTTACAGGCATATTATTACAGTTTGCTATGAACCGGACAACCCTTTACTGTATAGTGGATATAACTGGCAGGTAAAATGTAATGTATAGATGTGTTACAGATGCAACTTGTAATTGAAAATCTGTGTATGTCTTTATAGGTGGACGGTCTTTCCCTTTTACCTGCCATTCTCAGACACTGGATAAAGCAGGGGTCTTCCTGCCCCCATATCTTACTTTCTACTAACTTTCACAGACTAATACAGCTGAAAATCCTCCCAGAAAGCCCCATAGTTCATTATCAGGTGAGAACATACTTACATTTATGAATACTGCAATTAAAGGGGTTTTGCCATGAAGCAAAATCCCCAATGGAGGCCAACTCGCGCAGCTCTCCCCCACTCATGCCTGTGGGAAGTCTGAATATACCCGAGCACACTCACTCGATTATGTTCAGAACTGCCATAGATAAGAAAGAGAAGAAAATGTACAAGCATGGCTCTCTCTCCATTCTCTGAGGCCAGCTCATAGCTCGCTATGAGCCAGCCCCCACGGCGGATTTTGCTCTGTGGCAAAACCCCTTTAACAGTGGGTTGGTGGAGGCCTCTGGGTTAAAAATATGGAAGTGACCCATATCTCACTTCTTGAAACTGAAATCTACCTGACCCCCTATGGCGGACACATGTAGGGAAGATAGGGGCTCATGCATGTGGCTCTCTCTACTAAAAGTACGTGGGAGTTAAAGGGGTTTTCTCACCATGTAGTTTCACAGGGCTACAGGCAGCTTTAAGCTGTCGATGGTTTTATAGCAGTGATTGACATATCAGCTCTGCTATTCATGTCACAGTGATAGACGACTGCAGGAGATTTATAAAGTGTAGTAGACATGGCTACAGAGCTCTAAAGGGTGACAGCTTGTCATCTGCTTAGCTAAACAAACTCTTTCTAAATATAAAACTCTGCAGAGAGCGACTCACCATGGGTGAACAGAGCAATCAGATAAGAGAGAGGTGGTCGGTAACCAAGAGAAACTTGTGTGCACATGGAGGAGATAAAATCTTCTTTATCCCCTGACCACAGCAAACTGTAAGCCAATAGTGTTCATTTACCTTTCCCTACATATTAGAAGCTAATCATTGTAGTGAGAAAACCCCTTTAAAAGGGTTATCTGGTTCCGATAAAAAATGAGATTTCAGAAGTGCATTATACATGTTTCTACCCCTACTTAGGGGGTGGGATAGAATTGCCAAATGGCCATCAAGTGATAACTGTTTTTTTTTAAAAGGTTGGGGATGAGAGTTGAGCAGTGTGTATAATACCATTATAAATGACTGTAAAAAGTATATCTACAGAATAATGGGTCTCACATCAAACTTTTCAAAGGGCCAACACATTGGTGGAGGCTCCCCATGCCTCAATGTGCTGGAGGCTCTGTGACATGTGCCCCCACTACCTTTCCTATAATTCAGCCATTCATTTAAAGGACAAATACATATCCATACTACATACATTAGATGAGATTTATTAAAGCTGTTGTATAGAAAAAAAATGGAGCAGTTGCCCACAGCAACTTAATTTTTTTTCTTTAATAAGGGTTATTAAAATCAGAGTTTAAACTTCACTGCAACTCCCCACTGACATAGATAGCAGGGGGCAGGTGGGGCAATAAGCAGCAGGCGGCACTGTATTGCTCCCTGCAGGGTTCCCTATGTCATCCATGATTGCCATAGCAGTGGGAGGCGAAATAAAGGCCTCCAGGTCGACCATGTACAGGAGACCTTTAGGGCAACATGTATGATTTTTGCCATTTAAATGACAATTTTTATGCGCATAATAATAGTATAGAATGCGCCTGATTTATGAACCCGCTCTACTGCGGATCATAAATCAGGCACATTCATTCTAGCGACATTTCTGGCTCAGGTAAACCACTTTGAAAGTACTCTACCTGTCCAGCTGTAATGCACCTGGATTTGCCGTACTGAAGCTATAAATGTGTAGCTTCTTATGGTTCTAGCAGTGAAGAGACAATCAGCCACTCCACGAGGGGAGAGGAGAGGAGGGGGGGGGGGGGTGGCTGATTGGCTCTTCCCTGCGTTATCTGCCTAGTATGGAAGGAAGAAAAGAAAAAAGGAGAAAAGGCGGCGCACAATCGTGAAATGTGTTAAAATAATATAAGGGGTGGGAGTAGAAAATTCACTCACCGAGTAGGGTTGTGCATATATTATAGAGGCACAACGCTCATAGGCACCTACAAGGCTTTTTTGCACCGTAGCCCTTTAACACGGATGCCGCGGTACCTTCAGTGGCGGAGTTCCTCTGAAACGGATACAACTATAGACAAAATGGCGGATCCCGGCGCATGTGGAATCAAGGACGCCAGAGGTTTTGGCGAAGGAAAACTGTTTATTTTCTAAAAAAGCAAATGGTTTATCCTTCGCTTAATTAAAACAAACTTAAAAGCCTAACGCGTTTCGCACCTTCTTTCACAGGCGCTTGTTAGGCTTTTAAGTTTGTTTTAATTAAGCGAAGGATAAAACCTTTGCTTTTTTAGACAATAAACAGTTTTCCTTTGCCAAAACCTCTGGCGTCCTTGATTCCACGTGCGTCGGGATCCGCCATTTTGTCTATAATAGTATGGAAGGAAGATCACATAAGGGATCATTTGAATCCCCCCCCATTCCCTGTACTTGGAACCGCTGGTGATTGCCTGCTGTGTATGCAGTCTCAGTGGATGCTATTGAACTGTAAATAGGAGTGCAGCAAGGGGAGGACAAACATACTTTGTCTAGACATCGCTCTCACTTCCAATGCTAAAACTGATTAAATTAGTTTTAGCATCGGGACGAGCACGGCAGCGTGATGACGTCACCTAGATGAAGGGAGGGGGGAGAGCAGACCAGGAAGCCAGTAATCCCGCCCAAGATTTGAAAAATCCAACAAAGAACACAACAGCAAGGTAGGATGAAACTCTGACGTGAGACAATCCCTTTAAATATAAAACCCCTAATTCCCCAGTAAAAAAAAAAAAACTTTTTCTTTTTTAAAAAGGTACACATAAAAAGTAGTGTACATCTGTAACAATCCACTCCTTAAAATAACTGTTGTTTAATCCATACAGCGAATGCTGAAAAAAATAAAAATGATGCTCAAATTAACTTTTTTTTATCCAATTTCACAAAAAAGGAATGGAAAGATATAAAAAAAAATTCTGTACCCCACCATGCTACCAATAAAAATGGAACCTTATCTTGCAAATAAAAAGCCCTTACACAGCTCCATTGCCAGAAATGTAAAAAAGTTTTGACTCTTAGAATATCATCACATAAACACATGATTTTTTTAAGTGCAGATTGTTATTTATGGGTGTGGGGAGGGCCCTGGAAAAAGAGGCGTGGCCTGAAAAAGCGGGGTTGTGGTCTGTAAAAAGGGGCCAGAAAACGCTGGGCGGAAAAAGTTCTAGCTACATCACTGCAACTCCACCATTTTTTCTTTGGACTATTTTTGACAAATGTCCCTCTTGTCTCTGCAGACCTTTGACTGGTGTCTGGATGGGGAGGAGCTTGTCTTTTTCTACCAGCTTAAAGATGGTGTTTCTGAGGTGAGCCAGGCAGCCAGGGTGGCCTCCATAGCCGGGATGCCAGAAGAAATCATCAGGAGAGGAGTGGAGGTAAAGTATGAACTTTAGTGTATAATTACTAGTTTTACGCCGGTTGCGTATTCTTTGGATGGGCCATCAATGTTTGAGCAGTAAACTTCCAAGCCCAGGGACCCTTATTGATAAGTAGAACTAAGGGTCTCCAATCACAGCCCCTCTACTCTGGTACTGACACAGCTGTGGCTGGTTCTGTAGCTTGGTTCTATTCACTTGAATGGGTTGAGCTGTGGTACCAGACATATATGCATGGATCTTACAGGGCCAGATCAAGGAAAACATTTGACAGAAACCCTTATTACAATTTTCTATATTGTTGGAAGTATGTATTACATCTTTTTAATCTGCTGATAAAGCGCTCTAGAAGGAGCTAATGGAAACGGTGGTGGACGTCTCATGGCTAAGACCCCGTTTGTCCTACCTAATCTGGGCAGGAATTCAAGGAAGGGGCTGTGGAACAGTATATATGTATACACTATAAGTGTTCGTGGAGAATGGAACCACCAGGTATTGTACATTTTTATGTATACAGTATTATTAGAGCATCTGTAAGGCTCTCACTGGCGTCGTGGCTTCCTTATGTGTTTTGTACCTCAGATTTCAGAGCTCTTTCGGAGAGGACATACCATACAGTGCCTCGATCAGGCGGCTAAGCAAGAGAAAATGGACAAGTAAGGAAAATATTAATAATACACAGCGCTACCTCAACTTGCAATATTTATTGGTTCTGGGATGACCATTGTATGTTGAAACCATAACTTTATGGAAAACTGGTGATTGGTTTTAAACCCCCAAAATTAACAACTTAGAAAATGAAGAATAAAGAAAATGAAGCAGATATTATCCAGATAAAGTGCGTCCTTCCACATAACATCAAAAAGAGCTGCTAAAAGCTGGAAATCACTTTCTATGATGAGGACAGGAGCTTCTGTTGGTCATGGTTTCTATACACAACCAGTAAAGGAGAAAGTGGGGCCCTCACCTGGAGCCCAAAAGTGTTGCTCAGTCTGGCACATGTAAATAGTAGTACAGGACATGTAGTACCACACTATACTGTATAGAGGCGCTACTAGACCACCAATCACTGCATGTACCTCACTAATACATGTAAGAGCAGTACAGGACATGTAGTACCGCAATGTACTGTAGAGAGGCCTATGACCCCCAAATTTACTGGATGCACTGCACTAATACATGTAAGAGCAGTACAGGACATGTAGTACCGCACTGTACTGTAGATAGGTGCTATAGACCGCCAGTCACTGCATGAACCTCACTAATACATGTAATATCAGTACAGGAAATGAAGTACCGCACTGTACTGTAGGGAGGTTTTTTTATAGGACCGCCAATCACTGCATTGAAACCTCACTAATACATGTAAGAGCAGTACAGGACATGTAGTACCGCAACTGTAACTGTAGGAGGTGTTTATAGACCGCCAATCACTACATGCACCACACAAATAAATATAAGAGCAGTACAGGACATGTAGTACCGCACTTACTGTAGGGAGGTGCTATAGACCCCCATCACTGAAAGCACCTCACTAATACATGTAAGAGTAGTATAGGACATGTAGTACCGCACTGTACTGTAGGGAGGTGCTATAGACCGCCAATCACTGCATGCACTGTACAGAGGTGCTATAGACCGCCAATCACTGCATGAACCTCACTAATACATGTAAGAACAGTACAGGACCTGTAGTACCGCACTGTACTGTAGGGAGGTGCTATAGACCGCCAATCACTGCATGCACCTCGCTAACACAGAGCTTTTATGAGTAAAATGTTCCTGAAAATTGGTTGGATCTTCCATCAATCACATGGAACGTAGATCAGCAGTGTGTGTGACCTTGTATGGGGAGTGGTGTTAGGACACTTTGTTCCAGGAAAGACCATTGTATGGTGGAATTATTCTACCCTGAGGACATTGTAACTTGAGGGATCACTTTATATTTCTTTCACTTTCTATAACATTTGGTGGAGCACAAGTTTGCCATAGTACTTTCTATGATTTAGGGATAGAGGCTTATCCTCTTAAACTATTGAAATGAACCTGCAGACTTGTTCAGTCCAAGCATGTATATATGTACAGAATTTCTGTGTATGCATGTACATAGCCAATTTAGAACATGCTGGTCATTTATATGGGTTGTATGGTTAAGAAACCCCTTTTAGATACTTCATTCTGAGTTAATGTTTTGAGGGTTCTCAATTTCAAGGGGTTTTGCCACAAAGTAAAATTGACGTGGGAAGCTTGCAAATGAAATAACAAATATTTTCACCATTCATTATTATTAAAAATTCTGGACTGTTTTTTGTTTTAGCTGCTCCTTTAGTGATCCATTGTTTACAGCTCGTCTCCAGGGGATACGACCAGGGCTGAGAGCTTCTCAGTCCTGGTCGCACATGCTCAGATATCACCTCTCCTCTCAGGCAGCTACTGATGTTCCCAAAACCCCAGGTGCTGTCATTCTACTCCCGTCCTCTGTATTCTGTATTAGTCAAACAGGGCAAATAAAAAAAAAAAAAAAAGAAAGAAACCTCAATGAGGTCTGTGCATTGATAAAGAGAAATAAAATCCACAGGTTTGGTTAATGCAGGGATTTGAACCTAGGACCCTTGTGTCTGGAGGCAAAAACGTTACCTCTTAGCTACCCACAATGCTTTATATAAACAGACATTTCTTTGACTACAGAGAGGAAAGGACTGGTGATGTCATAAATGCTGGTCACATGAATGCAATTCAAAAATCACACACCCCCCTTCTGAGCGCACAGAGCTGAAGAGCTGGATACAGGAGGTATGAAATGAGATTGTGGCAAAACCCCTTTAAGACTCACATGTACTAAATTGCAAGATAAATTATTACAAAGAGCATCTCCTGCTTTGGAGGACTCAGCCCATCTATGCTTTACATGGGCAGCCACTTGAGTTAATTGAGAACGGTAACCCTTCATTTCCCGCTTTGGCGCTCCCAGGGGAAAGTGACCACTTCGCCGGTTTTCCTCCAAAAAAGACCCATAATCTCTCTCAGCAGAGGGACATCCTTGTTATGAGGGCAACTGATTGTTGGTTCTATCTTAGCAAAATAAACCTGGCTAATTATTATTATAATGAGGTTTCATATATATAATCACATTTTACTGCAATAGCAATAATCTGATGACGGATCTGGTGGATCTCATACCTTTAACCATTTTACAAGTAAACAAAATTTGGGGATCCACTCAGCATTACTTTTTAAGCAATCTATTTACGTGTTATCTCAACATTGTATTTCCTTTTCTTAGGTGAAAAAGTGGGTTTTTCCAGTTTTCTTAGTCTAGACCTTGATGATCCTCAGACCGACCTGCAAAAATACTTGTCTGATGAAGTGCTACCCTTCTCCTCCATATTCTAACCCATCCTATCTATATAGGTTGTAGACTGACGCCACAGGAGGTAGATATTGTAAGGAGCCCTGTTGGGTGGCCGTGACCAGTTGTGATCGTCAGCATATGTAAATATCTTAGAGATCCTCCACCTGAATTTTTAGAAAAATCTGATTAAGGGGATGTTCACACGGCGGATTGGATCCGTTTTTAGATGCATGTTTGGATCCATGTTTCGGGCCCTAAATGGATCGAAACACGCATCTAACAATGTCCATTTGATTTACATTGCTTTAATGTGAAACTTTGCACCCGGCTTTTCGACATCGTGTTTTAATGCGTTTTTTCTGATGCGTTTTTCGGATCCATTCAAAAAATTGTCATGTCAATATTGATCCTTTTTATGCACAGACCCCCTATTTAAAACTATAGGGTGCGTGTCTACTGCAGCAAAAATGCATCCAAACCCGCACCTGTATGTTGATTGCATGTTGGATGCATTATGGGTGCATTTTACGCAGCACTTTTGAATGCGTTTTTTTTTGGATTGAAAACGTATCCAAATACTCCATGTGAACAAACCCTAATAAGGCAAGCTGAGACAGGAATAGTGAGGTTTGCTACCTCGGTGCAATCATCTCCGCTGTCAGTGCTGTAGCAATAAAGCTGTGAGCTGGACAGCTGGGTCATTTAAGACAATTTGGATGCTGTGGGAACACACCCTAAAATATGGGTTATGGAGTTGTCAGGGATATCACGTTGTCATTTTGGACAATCCTAGCCACCAGCTTGGTTCTCAGGCCTTCAGCTTAAATGTGAATTGGCAGTAAGCTACGGGATAGAGATTTAGCAGTACCTAACCCACACCACCTTAGTACAAATAGATGTATTATTTGTGAGTAAACAGTTTATTTCGTGGTTAGCAGTTCAGTTTTTTTATGTCAGTTTTTCAACATTAAAAAAGTATTTAATGTAAAATGAGACGCAGCTTCAAGTTGTTCATTCATTAAAGGCAGGGCCGTCTTACCCATTGGGCCAGTAGGGACTCCGGGGGGCCCCTGTGAACGGGGGGGCCCCATAGGGGGCTGTACCAAAAAGTTTTCGCTTCAGTCACTTAAAAACAACAGAGGCGCTGGTCCTTTCTCCTGTCCTGCCTGGCCGCAGTACTCATACCGGAGTGAAAGCAGGCCGCAATCCCCGCCCTCCCTCCCCCGCCCGGGGGTGTAAGCCTTTCCTCTTAGTCCCCCCCTCCTCACCTCCTGACGTTCCCCTTTCCCCCCTTCCTGGCTGTCTTTCAGTCACTTCGCTGTGGCCCGGTCAGTGACTTCTTTTCAAGTGCTCGGGCCCCCCTCGGGGGTCCCGGCTCATCACACCCCAGGAAGGTACAGGGGCCCCCGTAGGGCAGTGACACGGTCAGGAGGGCCCTTAATCATTTCCCTCTATCCTATAACAAAAAACCTGTTGTCCCCCACCCTTTGGCCCCCCCCCAGAAAATTTTAATTTATCCCAGACTCTCCCAGGGCCCAAAGGGGCCCAAAAGGATGGTGCCCTACATGGTGTTATAGGATATAGCTTTGCGGTCACCCACCCTGTGCCCATTAGATGCCACAGTTGCTGCAGAAAATACAGCAAGGTTTTTTTGCTCTTTTAAAAAAATTTAAGATTGGGACTTGAAAAAAATAAAAAAAGAAAATGAAAAACCCTGAAAAAAAATTACAAAAAAACCTCTGTTTCCCCAAAAAAAACCCCCTTTATTTAAGAAAAAAAAAAAAATTATGTTAACCTTAAAAGAAACGGCCCTAAAAAGGTCTTAAGGGGACAAAAACTCCCTTTTTGTTTTTTTTGTACCCCCGGGTTTTAAGTCAAAATTTTATTTTTTCTGTAAAGGCTGAAATGAGGAATTGTTTTATGTGGTTTAAGTAGTTTGTGGTTAAGTAGTTTGTGTTTACATATAAATTCCCTGCCAAAAATTTTTTAAAAAATAATTTTTTTGCGGGGTTTGTTTTTCCCTTTTTTTAAATTTTTTTTTTTTTTTACACCATTATTTTTCCCCACTAAAAAAACCTATTAGATGAATTCTACGGGTTTTATTGGTGTGGGAAAACCTATAAATGTGCGGGTTTAGTTTTTTGTTTTAATATATGCACAAAAAATTTTTTAATATTTTTTTTTTTTCTACACTTTTTGTTTTTTTTTTTTAATTTCCCTTTTTTAAGGAAAATTTAATTTTAAATTTTTTGTCTTTATTTTTTTTTTTTTACACCGTTTTGGCCACCTCTGTATATTCCTGTTTACTGTATCCCAAATACTTTTAAAATTTATTATCCTGTATGCAAATACATTATTTCTTGTATGCTAATACTTCACACCCTTTGTTTACTCCTTTTTTTTTAACTAATCCCTTAACTTCTCTAACCCCCTGTATACTAATCCCTTTACACTTCTTATACTCCTGTATGCTAAACATTACAACCCTGTTTTACCCCGGTATGCTAATACTTTTACAACCCTGTGTCCCCGTTTGAAAAATAAAGTTTAAAACTTCTGTATGCTAATATTTTAAACACTCCTGTATACTCCTGTATGCCAATCCCATCATTACCCTTTTATACTAATCCCTTTACATACCTGTACACTCCTGATGCCAATACTCACACTCCTGTATACAAATTTTACATTCCCACCCCCTGTATACTCTGAAAATGCTAATAAATTAACTCCTGTATATGAATAAAATTAAACAATCCTGTATGCTAATACTTTAAACCCCCTGTATACTCCTTTTAAATAATCTTACACCCCTGAAATACTTTTTTAAATTTTTACATTAAACTCCTGTATACCAATACTTTTCACACCTGTTTTGCTAATACATTACACAAAGGGTTATACCCCTGTATGCAAATACATTATCCCCTGTATTTTAAAAACATTCACCCCTAAAAAATTTGCTCAAAGGGTAATACATTACCTATGGGCCCGCATGAATAGGCGGGTTGTTGGGGTTTCCCACGGTGTGCCCTGACAGCAGGTTTTTTAATTTTCGGACAGCTCGGGGGGTTTCTTTAGGTCCCCTGGGTTAACTTTTTTCATTTTCCCGGGGCTCCATCAGGGCCATGGGAGCCCCGGGAAAACCCGATGGGGGTTGGGGGGGAATTCCTTCGTTTTGTGCGGGTCATGGCCCTCAAAAAAAAAAGGGTTAAATGGCGAGAATCGGAGGTTCCCCGGTCCCTGCCATTCGGGATTAAAAAAAAAAAAAAAAACATAAATGTAAAAAAAAAGTATTTAAAAAAAAATTGTCCCCTACATTGAAAAAAAAAAATAAAATTTATTCAAAAATCCACATGCCCGTAAAAAACTTTAGAATTAATTTAACATTAGGTAAATGGGGAAGGGTTTTAAAAAATTTTTTTAAAAAAACAAATCCCCAAAAAAAAACACTTTATTTTGTTCATGCTGAAATTTTTTTTTAAAAAGAATTATGCAGTATTTTACGTAAACTTAAATTTACCCCCAGAAAAAAATAAAAACTTCTCCCGCATAAAAAGGTCCCCTAAAAATTTGCATCATTGTTTAAATTTTTAATGGGCCTAAATTTATCAAGACGGTCTAAAAAGTCTTTTTTTTTTTGCCCTTTGGGTAACCAATCGGAGCTCAGCTTTCTTTTCCCTTTCTACTGCCCTGAAAAATTAAAAAGCTAATCAATGATTGGTAACTATGGAAAACAAAAAAACAGTCGTATTGTTAATATTTATTGAAAAAATTTTGGGTTTTGGGGGGCCCCAGTGAACAGCTCTCCCCCGGGGGGCCCATAATTTTTGTTAAAAAGGGCCCTGTTTAAAAGGGGATGTTCCTAACGGGGGATTGTTGGGATATGATAACATATGCTATTGAAAAGGGATGGATGCGATTTCCACCTCTCCCGGACCTACACCTTTTTTGGGGGAAAGGTCTCTGTACAAAAAGGGAGAGAGGGCAAATTGCAGATGATTTCCCCTTTTTGTTTCTACGGTTTTCCCCCAGTAAAAATCTGAATTTGGTGAAATTGCGGGGGTGGGCGAAAAATACGAGTTTACTGATTTTAAATTTGGGGTTTCCCAAGACTTTTAAAAAGTTTAAAGGGAAACGGTTTGGGCTTGTTTTAAAGATAGAAAAAAAAAAAACCCTACTCACCTCCGTGACTTTTCCTGTTCTGTCCCGGTGGCCGTCCCTTTTCATCTCGCTGTGCAAAAAAGTTCTTTTGCCCTCGGGCTATGTGCACCCCTTAAAAGGCCCCAAAATTTGTCCCATGCACGTGACCCTGGGGGGCCTTTTTGGTTTGGGTTTTGCCCCTTTAGCAGGGGATACAGGAAAAAATTTTCACATTGAGGGTGCCCGTTTTGGGGCCTTTTTGATTGGCTGACTTTGTCATGAATGTTTTACTTTTCCGTTTTTATGGAGATGAATTGGGAACCCCCCGGGAAGAACAGGAGCATCCGGGGGAGCTTACCCTTTTCTTTTTTTTTTTGTTTTTTAATCATGCCTTTTTTTTTGGGACGTCCGGGGAAAACCCCCCCTTTAATTTTTCCCTTACTGTAGTTTTTACAATTAGAAACCCAATTTGGGCCAAAAAAACCCTTTGGACTTTTCAAGAATTAAATAATTGGAAAAAGCCCTTAATGCAGGTTAATTTCCTTGGGGTTTGAGGGCCCGGTTTTCCCCTTTCAGCGGAAAAGACTCCCGGGAATGGGAGACCCCCTCTCGGGTTCCAGCCTGTCCTGTTACACACAGGTCGTCTTTCTCTAGGTATCTGCACTGGGGCATTCGACAACCCCATAACTTATTTGACTGTATAGCTCACGCAAGACTCACTCTCTGGTGGGAAAAAAACCCCCACTACTCTCTCTTGTTTTTTCCTTTCCCTTTTCAACCTGCCCAAAAAACCCCTCCCTTTTCCCGGTCTCTCTGCCCTTTTTTCTCCCATCTCTCTGGTGTTCTTTTTCACCAGCCTCGCCCCTACCTTCGGGTTTTGGCCCCAATTTTAAATTAAAACAAGGGGGCCCCACACAGAAGTCCATTGTTACAAATATACTGCTTGCCAGGACTCAGAATTCCTTTAGAAAAAGAAGGGGAGAGTAATGGCAAGCGTGGCGGTTTTCCGGGTATTTATAAAGAGACTTTCGGGGGCCTGTTCTCAAGTTCGGTGCGGGTCCCAAAGGTGGAATCTGCACCCATCACACTTTGATGGCATATTCTATCAATATGCCAACAAAATGTAAGATGTGAATATCTCTTTCATCCCCCCAAACGTTTCTTTTTCTTTTTTTTTTTTGGGAAAAAAAAAAAAGGGAATGTTTTATTATAAAGGGTCCGGGACATTTTAAACCTGTTATGCAAAACAAAAAATTTTCCCCTTAAAGGGGTTTATATTTACACGTGGCAGAGTTATTGCAAGAATTTTTGCAACTGAAAATTAGTTCCATTCATTTGAATTGAATTGTTTTGGCGGCAAGCACACAGTTTTTCAAAAGCTGATAAAGGGGGACTTTCACTAAAAAATTTGTGAAAATTTTTGGCTGTATTTAAATTACCCACGGGGGCAATTTCATACATGGTATTTAAAAAAATACTGCAGTTTTTGTGGCAAGTTTTCCTTTTTTTTTTTTATAAAAAACTGCACCAATAATGACAGTGGCATATTTCCCCAAAAATCTCTGTGTGAAACACCTTGCCGCCGGCCTTTTGACTATACATATATGGGCAACAGCACGGCTGTTCTGGAAATACCGTATTTTTTGGATTATAAGACGCCCTTCTCCCCCAAATTTGGTGGGGGAAAACGGGGGTTTTGCGTCTCAAAACCCGGGCTTTTATGAGCGCGGCCCCCGGCTGTAGGGAAAGCTCCCGCTCTAAAGCTAGCCCCAGGTTTGGCGGGGAGGCGGGAAAAAGGAGCAATCCCTGCCGCGACTTCCCACGGGCCCTTTGGGGGGGGGGGGGCCCCACTCCAGTCCCCCTGCCATCCTGAGATAGCTCAGTCGGCCGTGCCAGTAAGACGGCGGGCAAAAAAAAATGAAAAATTCCTTTACCCCCAAAAGGGTTTGGGGAATAAAAAGTGATAAAAAAGTCAAAATTTTATAAAAAAAATGGTCCCAAGGGAAAAAATACACTTCACCCCGGGACTTTTTTTTAAAAATTGTTTTATTTTTCAACCTTTTAAAAACCCTTGGTGCGTCTTGGGGTTTGTTCACAAGGGTTTGTATTGCGGCGTGTATATTTAATTGCCGAAATAACCCCGGGGTTTTGGGGTTTTTTGGGGCGCGTCTTTCCAAAACACGGGGGGGGGGGGGGCGGGGGGCCCAGGCGCGGGCCCCCAATTGACTTTTCATTTTTTGTGGGAATATTCGTCACTAACAATTGACCCCATCACTTTTCTCCCCGTTGTACAATCCCAACGTTTTTTCGCGTGGGGGGACTCCCCGGAAACCCAAAATTGTGGTGGCGCATTTAAACCGGGGTATAACGCGCAATATGCAGCGAAATACGCACCAAGATAAGCCGTGTTAACATACCCTTATATTCCGATGCATCCTATAGTCCAAAAAATATGGTAATTGTTCAGCTGCGCCTTTGGAAGGCTGACTGTCAGCATTAGCTGGCTCTCCACTGGGAAGACAGGGACGGTTTATTACCATTCCTGCCTTCTCAGTCACCCCATTGGTGCTGTAGTAGCAAGAAGCCTGCTGGTGGTCATGTGACTGTAGGGGTTTGGGAGTTGCTTTGCTTTTTAAAAAAACTAGATCAGTTCTTTGTAAGTACAGGGGGGCTGATTCCCCCGTTTTTCCCTTTTTAATTGGGGGGTAACGTTTTCAGCCCCAGTAACAGGGGGAATCACAAAAAGGGGAAAAAAAAAATGGGAAAAAAAGTAACCCTTTTGTAAAATAAAAAAAATGTAACACAAACCCAAAAATTTAAAATTTTTTAAAAAAAAAATAACAGCACCAAAACACAACGTTTAACCCCCGCCCCCGATGACCCTAAGGCTATGTTCAAAAACGGCTTATTCGGGACGTAATTACGCCCCCCAATTTTCGCCGTGTGGACGGGGGGCGGGGCGGGAGGGGGGAGAAAACGGGGGGGGCCCTTTGGGCCCGGCCCTTTGGGGCTATCAATGGGTAGCGGGCGATACGCCGCTAGAAAATGGCATGTGTTATTCCCCCCCCAGCCCGGGTTCGCCGGGGGGGGGAGAGGGGGACGTAATGCATAGTTTCCCATGAGAAACTGTGAATTTTTCGGAATGTTTGGGGGCCCTTTTGGCCCCTAATTGGGGGCCCCTTTGGCGGTAATTTTTGGGGGAAATTGGCCCCATTTTAAGCCGGGGTGAACAAGGGTTAAATCGGGGTTTTATCACTTTTCCCCAGGTGTCAAATGCGGCCCTTTCCGCTGTTGGGAAAATACAACTTCCCTTTATGGCCCTTTTTAAAAAATCTATAAAAAGTGGGAATTTAAAGGGGGGTTGTAGTTTCCCAACAGCTGGGAAAGGCCGAGTTTTACATCCCTGACTTTTAAGGTTTTTATAAAAAATCTGTGAGGAAAAAAAACACAATTATACAAGTTTTTTTTATACCAATTTTGCTGTTAAAAAAAATTTGTAAAAAAAAAAATGTTGGGAAAAAACGGATTTTTTTTAAAACTACCCTTCCTTTTCCCGGGCCCGCAAATTTTTGAGCTCAACTTTTAATTTTTTTTGGGGCCCCTTTATGAAATGAAAGCTGAGCTCCCGATCGGTTTGGTGGGGCAACAAAGAGTTTATGCTAGGGCAGTTTCATACAAAAAGGCCCCTTTAAAAATACGGGGGCCCGGGAAAGGGGGCGCCCGCCTTAGGGGGGGGGCCCCCCCCTGGGCCCGGCGTTTCCCTTTTCGCTCGGGGAGAGTTCACGGGGGCGGGAGTTTGAGCGGCGTCGCGAAAGGGGGGGGGCCCCCCCCTTATAAGCGGTCCCCCGCGGGTAGTTTGTAATAAAAGATGCGCAGTCGACACCAGTGAGGAAATGTTCTGACCGCGCTGTGCCGGGTTACAAATTGGCCCCGGGGGGGCAAAAATTTCACCTGTCTCAGGTTTCCCCGGGGGCGGTTTTCCGGGTTATCAGGGGTTGGAGGAGGCTGGCGCGCTCCGTTTGGGCGGGCCCGGGGAGCGCGGCCCCCGGGGGTTGGGGCGAGGTTTAAAGGGGGGCATTGGGGGTGGGGGCCCGCGGGGTTTCGGCCTTGTCTCCCAAGATGTGGTACCCGGGTTTTCCCCTGACTAAACCCAGGCGGGGCCCGCCCCCCGGAGCGGTGAGCCCCGAAAACTTCCCCCAGGGCCCCCGTGCGCGCCGCAGGAGCCCCCCCCGGGGACCCCCCGGGCCCGGGCGGCCGGGGGGGCCCCCGGGCCGGTTTTGCGGGGCGGTCGGTCCGGGAGGAATCCGCCCCCCCGGGGGGGGCCCAATGGGGCGCGGGAAAAGCCCCCGCCTCAGTTCAGGGGTTTGGGGCCTGTTGAGGTTTTCCCGCTCCGGTGATTTTCCCCGGGGCCAGCGGCGGGGGGCCCTGGCGAAGAGCCGGGAGGGGGGCCCCCCAGGGAAGGGGCCCAGGTTGTGGAGCCAGCGGAATTTGGTCAGGAGGGGCCCCGGGGGTGTCCAGGCAGGACCCCGACGGTTTTTTGGGGACGGGGGGCCCAGCGGGCTGGGGGCCCGGGAGGCGAAAGGAGACTCCCCTTGGGGGGGGCTCCCGGGGGAGGGTTTCGTGGGGGAGGTGCGGGTTTGGAGGGGCCAATTTTGGTAAAAGGATCGTCGGGGAGAGGAGTTTTGGGAAAGGAAGGAGGGAAATCGGGGCGCACCCGGAGGTGGAGATGGGTAAAGGGATCGGTCGCGTGGTGGGGGAACACAGTCCCGTGCAAACCCGGTGGGTCGTCGTCCATGTTTGTTTTGTACCATCGGGCAGGCGGGACAGGGGGGCGGCGGGGGGTTAGCTCCGGTGGTCTTTGGGGGGGGGCCCCGGGCTACAGGAGTTGACGGGGAGTTTACGTGAAAATGTTGGCGCGGGTTTCCGGGTACATATGGGGCGGGTTTAGATGTCCCCCCTGGTTTAGGAGGTGTCCGCGGTGAAATGCCGGGGGGTTTCACCCATAAATTTTTGGGGGTGGGGGGATTTAGTCTCGGGGGGGGGTGGGTCAAATAAATAGGGGGAATGGGGGTTTACCCGTGTCTGTTCAACCGAGAAGGGTTCTGTGGATTGCGTTTGCGCCTTTATGGAAAAAGTCCAAGGGTGAGGTCTATGTTTGTTTTGAGGGCCCGTTAGGCCCCTATTTGAAGAAGGAGGTAAGAGAAAAGGGTTTTGGGAAAGACGAATTTTGGGCGAAATATTTTTCTTCTTCCTTTTGAGGGAAATTCAACCTAGCGAAAGGGAAAACGGGAAAGAGAGCAAGAGGAGGAGGAGGAGAAGGGGGGTAGGTGGCCGGGGGTTAAAAACCGCAACCCTTTTAGAATTGGATGCCAAACGTTTGCCATACTGGCAAGCGTCATTGGTTTAAAAATCCCTGGAAAATTTTTCGGGTTGTTTGCCCATTTGGGTTCGATAGGGGGGGGCGCCCGAGGGGGTACGGGGGGAAAACATGGTCCGCTTTTGACGAGCAGTTTCGTCAGAGGAAAAGCGGTTTTTGGGGCCCTCACCAAAAGGTTTGGGGCCATTTAAAGGGCATGGGTTTGTGGCTAAGGGTTAAAGGCCCCGACGGTTTCGGACCCGCCCCTTTTGGGGGGACCCCCGGGGGGTTTTGGGCAGCAGGGGGGGCGCCGGGGGCGTTTGGGGGGCGGGTCCCAGGGGGGATTTTAAAATGGGGGTCTGCGGCAATTTTTAGGACAACCAATGTCGCTTGGGACGGGCCTGCCCCTTCAAAGGGATTTTTTGTTCAATTTTGCAGTGCCGCCCCTCAAGGGCAAACTAAGGGGGCATGCGCAAAGGAAAAAACCCCAAAAAGGGCTGGTCCTTGAAAGGGGGTGCACCAGTGAATCCCCCTCGCGATGGAAAAACCCTACCTAGATAGATACCCAGGGTCGGAAGGCGGGTAATTGGGTTTTGGGGGGGGGTTTTTTAAAGGGGGGTTTTCGAATCCCCTCTCCCCCATGAGGTTCCGTTTTTTTCGACAAAAAACTTGCGTTCGGCTCTGCTACACCCAAAGGTGGTGGAGAGAAAATTGGCGAAGGGGGGGTTTGTTGGGAAAGGGTGGCCGGGCCTTTGCCTCGCTACCTATTTTCGACTTGGTGGTTTCCCCGTTGGGGGTGGTGCCGAAAAAAAAGGGCAACAAATTTCGGTTTATACATTTACCTGTGTTTCCTTTAAAGGGGGCATCGGTTAATTTACGGTATTGATCCTGAAAAATAGTTCAGTGGTCTACACATTTTCGATGCGGCGCTGCGCTGGGTTGGTTTCAAAGGGGGGGGGGCAATTATGGCTAGGGCGGATATCCCAATCCCCTTTTTGGCTTTTAAACCGGGTTTTATCCGGGGAAAATTCCCCGGGTGTTAGGGTGTTTTTGGGAGGGTTCGTTTTTTTGGGAGAACCCAAAGTTTACCCAAAGGGGTGTTTTTATTTCATGCTTTTATTTTGAGGCATTTAGGTCCTTCTTGGGAAAGGGTGGTGCGGGGGGCATTTTCCCGGTTTTGGCGTCAGTGAAACCATTATCTTGACGACTTCCTTTGCATTGGCCCCGGGACTCCCAAAGGTTTCGGGGCGGGTGGGTTTGGGATCGATTTTCAATGGATTGGGGGGGCAATTTTTGGGGTTTTCCTTTTGGGCCCGACAAGGAAAGGAGGGGCCCAAATACCCCTTTTTAATTTTTTGGGCATACGGATTGACTCGGTGCTTAAAGGAGTGTCGGTTTCCGGTTTGAAAAATTTTGGACGATATGAAACGGGAAAATTGATAAGTTTTTGGGGGTAAGGAAAGGGGTCGCTGAGGGGGCCTGCAATCGTTCTGGGTAAATTTAATTTTGCCCTTTCCGGATTATGCCCAATTTGGGAGGGGTATTTTCGCAGCGTTTTTGGGGGGGGCCACGGGGGGCGGGGTTTGGGCCCCCGGGCCCCCCATCTTTTTAAATTGTGTGGGCGGCAGGATTGAAGGAGGATTTTAGGGTCTGGGTCTTTCTTGGGCCCCAAATTTTAAAGGTTTGCTCCATTATTTTGGATAGGGGACGAGTAACGCGGATATCGGAAAATCTTCAGGATTTCGGAAAGGGGGCGTGGGGGTTTTGGGGGATCTGCCAGGGGGTTGGTGCGGGGGCGTTGGCCAAAGGAGTGGGTTTATGTTTGGGGTTTGGGCAGGAATCTGGCACTGTTTTGGGAAATTTTTCCCTATTGGGGTTGGGGTGTTTTAGATTTGGGGCAATCGCTTCCAAAATAAGAAGGTTGTTTTCACTGTATAAACCCGGGGGTTGTTTTTAGGGGTATTAAAATTTCCCTTTTCGGGGCCCCTTGCCTTTCCCGGGTTTTTGAGCCTTTTTGCGGGGATTTTTGGTTTTTTTTTTTTGCGAAAGTTAAGTTTGAATTCATGGATAACCCCGGAAAACACGTTCCCCGGGGGGGGAAGAATAACCTGGCCGACGCTTTTCTCGTTTTTTGCTGGGCGTTTTTGGGGGAGTTGGCGCCAAGGGTGGCAGCGGAAATGGGATTGGGGAGTGCCCCGACGAATTGGGGGGCCAAGGTTTTGATTCCGCGTATCGTCTTTTCAGTTCATCGTTAGCGGGAGCACCCGGGATGCGGGACGGGGCCTTCTTGGGCGCTTTGGGGGGGCAATGGTTGGGGGGCCTTTTGGGGCCCCTATCCCCGGATGAGGAAAAGAAAAGCGGCGTGTTTAGCTTTATTGGCCATGCGGGGGTAGCGAAAAGGTTGGTCGGGGTCCAGGGCATCGCGTTTTGTGTGGCTCTTGCCTTTGGTTTTAAAACACGCGGCTTGGCTGATATTACAAAGGCATTTATTTTGGTGCAGGCGTTTGAAGGGTCTGAGACGGGTACAAAAAAAAGGGGGGGATAAGCGCCCCCCCGTGGTTTTGTTTTTTTGAACAACTGGGGAAAAAAAAGAGGTGTGTCTGTTCTTCGGGAAAATTTGGGGGTTGTTTTTTTTCCGTTTTGCTTTTTTTGTGGCTTTTTTTTGGGGGATTGCGGGATCGGTGTGCTTTTGGTGTGTCCCCGTAGAAGGGTTGGTGGAGGGTTTTCAGAGGGAGGCGTTTCGCGGACGCAGGAAGGGCTGGAGGGGGCAATTCGAAAGGGCTAAGACAGATCAGGGGAGGTAAAGGGGAGACGATTGCGTTTGGGGGGAGTCGAAGGGAAGCCCTGTTTTGCCCAGTTTTGCAGTTTTGGGGGTTATTGGGGGGCTGCGCGGTGTAAGCCCGGGGGGGGGGCCCTTTTGGGTTTACTCCGATGGCAGTTTTTTGTCGGGTTTCCCGTTTTTCGGCGGTGTTTTTTTCGGCGTTGTTTTGGGGTTTGGGTTTGGATCCGGGGGAATATGCGCCGCATTTATTTTAACATTTGGTGCCGTACGGGGGGGCAGGGGGGGTGGGGGTTTTTTGGGTTCGGAAAACGGTGCGAAAAAATAGGGGGGGATGGGAATCGGATCGTTATAGGGCCCTTTCAAACCGCCCCCCTTTTGGGGCAGGGGTAGTATGGGCCCAAGTTTTAAATTCAATTGGTTTGTGTGTTTTCTTTTGACCCGTTGTTCCGTTTTTTTCCGTTCCCCCCCCCCCCCTTTCCCTTTTTTTTTTTTTTAGGGGGAGGGGTTGTCTGGAATTTTTTGGGGACTCGTAATTTTTACTGGGGTGCACAGCGGGGGGCTTTTTCGTGCGAGTGGGCCCGGGAGTTGGGAACCCCGAAGAAGTGGCGAAGTGCGTTTGGGTTTGGGAAGCATGGGCCCGGGTTTTGGAGCCCAGTTCCCGCCGGAGTTTCAATTTTTTTTGGCACTGGACCCTGCTCCTGATTTGGTTGTTTTTCAATTGGGGGGTAATGATCTGGGGGGCAAGGCCTATTAGGGAGTGGAAAGAGGGATATCCGGTTTGATTTGCTCAAAGGGTTTGGTTTGATTTATCCTAGTTTTGGGTTTTGGTTTTGGGGCGATTTTTAAATGCCTAGATTGGCGTGGCGGAAGGGAGACTCGGTGGTGGGCATCCAAAAAGGGGGCCCCTATTTAAATTTTTTAGGGCTTTGCGTCGTTTGTAGCAAGAAATGGGGGGGTTTTTGGTGAGGGTTTGGGGGGCTTTTGAGTTTGGGTTTATGGGGCTTTTTGGGGGCAGAGATGGAGTTCATTGAATGCGGGTTTGGGGTGGATTTGTGGTCGTTTGGTTTTTCCGTTTAGGGGTTAGAAAAAAGGGGCCCTTTGGGGTGTAGGGGGCGTCGCGCTCATGAAATTGTCTGGGGCGCTAGCTGTGGCGGGTTGGGGGCCTTGGAGTTGAAAAAAGGGGTGGGGGGAGTCAGGCTCAGCTTGCTCCCAGTTTTATTGGATGGACCCCGGGCTGGCGAAGTTCTGGGGCTCCAATGGGCAGCGTCTTGGGAGCAGGTTACGGAGGGGGGTCAGCCGGCCCCGAAAAGGGGGCTGTTGGGTGCCCCGAAGCCGGGGGGGACGGCTGGGGCAAAGACAACGGTGAAAAAGGAGGGGGGTTGTCCCCGGGCCTGGTGGTGGTTGCTTTGGTCCAAGGACCTCAGCCCCAAGTTGGGGTTCGTTATAGGTGTGGTTTGGAAAAGGGGGTTGGAAAAATTTTTGTGTTATTGGTGGTTTGCAAAGGGGGGGGTTAGGGGATGAATGCTTTATTTTCTTCCAGTTATTGGTTATTTATTCAAATTTTTTTATTTGTATGTTAATTAAAAAGGCTGTGGGGCCCAAATTAAACCAAATCCCCGGGTCAAATGTCTTTATTTGGGGAAAACTGGGGGGGGAAAGGGTTGGGGGGTTGGCAGAGAGCAGCAAAGGATAGGCATTGCTCAGGGTCATGTACTGGTAAACAAACTTAGACTAAACAGTCTTAAAATGCGTCACATTTGTTATTAAATTGATAAATCTGGCATAGTCTAACTTTGCACACTTCATAAATTGGCTTATTTTATGCCACTAACAGGGCCAAAATTTTGGCACATGGCAGAGCATGCCAAGCCATACCCCTTTACCCAGACCAATCCTCTTTTGTCGAACAAAGTGCAGAAGTGTCTAGAAATTGTCATACATACACATAGGGCGACATGTATGAATGGGGCTGCACCAGTTTTCCAAAAAGAATGTATGAACAGGCGCACTCTAAACTTTGGCATAAGTGCCTTTGTAATGTGCCAAAGACACGTTTTACTGCGCAAAAGATTTGGGGGCATTTTGGGGGCGTCACACCACATTCATAGAAGTAGACACATTTATGATTCTTTGACGCCAAATCTGTTATGTTCTATTGCACCCAACACATTCACTATATAATGAATGAAGAATTTCAACTGGAATATTTAATTAATTGAGAGCTAGGATGTGATATTTTAGTGTTCCCTTTGAACAGTGCGTGTATATATATGGTTCGTTCAGCCGCCATCTTGGACAGTCTCAGTCCCCTGGGTCATTAACTCCTGGATTTCTACTTTTGGTAAGCACATAAATGACACACCAATACCAGACTTCTCTTTAAAACTGGCCTCAGTCAGCTTTATTCAGGCACAGGAAAAAGGAACAGAAACAAACATTTAAACAAAACCTCAGCTGTGTAGCCACTACCTAAACACATTAAGCAGAGCACCCTGTCTAATGTGACCTGGACCTACCATCCAGCATCACAAACAGTAAATCATACTTTACTCCTACTGGGTTCCGGCTTCTCTTAAGCCTCTGGGGGCCAGAGCCTCTCTCTGGCTCCACTGCTAGCTTGCAGACCACACCCCAGATCACCTGCAATACCAGGCTTTTTATAGGCCTCCAAGGGACCTGCCAAAAACCTGTCAAGGAACACGGGGAGTAGACACCAACCCAACACATTGCTTACTCCAAATAAGAGCCGACCCGGAATGGCTGGAACAGCCACACTAACTATAAATGGCTGCCAACAGCTTACTGTGGCTTACAATATACCTGAATGGCTCCTTCCTCACCAAAGTTAGGTTACCTTGGTGACATGTAGCATGCAGTTATCCTACTTTGCTCCATCTATTGGAAGAAATATGGGACCAACTGAGGTCGTTATGCCACAAAAAATAGATAGATGACCTTGTGGTCAGCCATAGTAAGTGGTTGGAAGCCATTTATACTGTAGTTAGTGTGGCTGTTCCAGCCATTCTGGGTCGGATCTTTTTTGGAGTAGGCAACGTGATGGATTGATGCCTACTCCCCGTGTACCCAAATAGTTTTATGGAAGGTCCCTACATACACAAATATACACTCACACTGCTAAATGGGAACACTAAAATACCACATCCTAGATCTCAATGAATGAAATATTCCACTTGCAATTCTCTATTTCTCACATAGTGGAATATATGTATCCGTCTTGGAGGCCCTACTGGGGTATGAAACGTGCTCACTCACTGAGCCTGCTCAATAAACAGCGACTGTAGACCGTTTAACCACTTAGACGCTGCAGTCATGTTTACCACAGCGTGTAAATGGTTAAATGGCCAACAGCCGCTGTTTATTGAGCAGGCTCAGTGAGTGAGCACGTTTCATACCCCTGCAAGACAGATATATCAGCCTTGGAATGTTAAGGGGTTAAATAAAGGTTAACACATACAGTATACAGTAATTATTACAAACTGTAAAATAGAGATGACATGGATTTCATAGTGTTCGGTGAAAGGTGTAAAAAAATAAAATATGGTGCAACTTAAAGGGGTTTTGCCAAGAAGTGAGTTCCTTACCTAACAGACTGATACTCCCCTCTTGAGGCTTGATAAAAGTGGTGTTTTGTTTCTGTGTTTAAAAAAAACAAGTACATCCTCTATGATTTCATCGCTCCACCTCCCATGCACGCTCCCGATATTCAGTCTCTGTAGTTGAGCAAAAATTGTTTTTCTAATCCGCAGAAGAGAACTGTATTGTGCACAAGCTATATGCGTTTTGTTTCTCCCTCTTATTTGCTCAGGAGAGAAGATAAGCTCAGCAGGCAGCCTTCTTTCATTCCTTCTTCACTAACGCTGCAGAGGGAGAGGGAGGAGGGCTGAGCAGAGTGCCAGGGAGCGTCTACATGTTTACTCAGAAAATTACATTCCATCCAGTGAATTCTCTATACAAAAGATACAAGATCTTTCTCCCCAGTCCCTTCAAAGCTCATTCATGTTCCCAGCCATCAGATAAGAAGTGCAAACAATGCAAGCGCGGCTGACCTGGTCGTGTCTAATGTAAACTGTCAGGAAACCAAGGGCATGTAAGTCAGGCTGTAGTTCTCAGAGGCTTCACTTTTTTGATGACATATATTTAGAGTAGTGATTAAATACCCATTTTGGAGGATCCCATGTCAACATTAGATTGTGGTAAAACCCCTTTAAATGCCATCATATATGTAGCATCACATAAAGCCTTTAAAATACCTCTGGAAAAAATAGAAATGAAAAAAAAAGTTCTGGTTTGAGATGGATGAAAATACGCCACGTCCTTCAGGGGTTTATAATAAATTACAGGATCACTTTAAACAAAAGAACTGTAAAACTAAAGCAAGAAAAAAAATTATTTCCATCCAAGGAGAAGAAAATTATTTCCTAAAATGGCACAAACAAAGAGCTCTGTAAATCCATTGCAGCTGTAAAGGTTAAGATTACAGAGATAAAGGAATCCCAGATGTTCCTCGTGCTCGTTGTTGTGGAGCGTAAGGTTTGGTAATCCCCTCATCTTCTGAGTAGTGCGTCTCTGTGAGAATAGTACAGGCCCAAAATAAAGCGTTACAGGTTTGTACCAATTTAGAGGGGGCGAATAACCCCATTGCCGATCTGTGACTGTCAGGGCCTGATGTTGCCTGGTAACTGGGATAAAAGCTTTGTTTTCTCTCATTACTTAATGTGTCTTAACCTTTAGAGGGCATTTACCAGGTAGGTAAGTGTCTTTATATAGCGCTGAGGCTTTGTCATGTAGCAACTGCTAATGGAAAGCTAATTTCCTGGCGTACGTCATGCCACCTATTATATAGAGCTGCCTCAGGCGAGGTTTCCACTTCTTTGTCTACCAAAAACCTATCCTTACTCATCAGCCATCTGTCAACATGATAATTTCCTTTGTGATGATGGTAATATTTGCATTATGGAATTAGGGGGCTACTAAACTTTTGTAATCCAGGGAAATCCAAACCAGCTAGAGACCTTACAGATGACCTGGCCCCATCTACTATATGCCAATATGATAATGGGATCTTCTTGGGCCCCCTTAGCCAACATTCCTTAGCCAACATGGTGTAGTGCTAAGAGATTTATTGACCATCCGGAATCTATATTGACAGTATCGCTTTAAGAATTATAGATGATATCTAGTCTTTAAGCTGTCATTTTCCTAGCGCTTGGTAAATGTTAGTGAGAAAGGTATATTGACACAGAGGTTTGTTATCAGGGTCTCTCACATGACTTTGTTGTGGGAGCGTTGTACCGAGTAGCCTCATAGCTCTGTGCTGGTGTAAACAATTACTACCCAGCAATGTTTAGAGGGAAATTATGGGAACCCAGGTGTTCATGGTTCAGGGTTGTTCAGCATCAAGTCATGTTTTTTTCCGGTGCCAGGTTAAACTCTTAAGAATTGGCCATTTGAAGGAGGGAGGCCTTATACTGGAAAAATACTGAGCTGTCAGCTTGCGTAACACTTGGCTACGCAGGCATTTGTTTCAAGTAAGATATAAGCTGAGAAAGTTTGCTGCGAAGTTAGAAGTAGCTGGACCTGTGGGCTATAGAGGGACGCCTCGCCGCCACAGTGTGGATCCCAGGAATATCTCTCTATCTTCGCTGGCCGCTTCTCCCAGCTGATGTTACAGATAGATGAAGCTGATAAGATGCCTGGTGAAGCTTGGACCTGTATATGGGGGCACCTGTGCATGGTGTCGATCTCAGGATTATCTCTCTATCTTCGCTGATCCGTGTTTATCAGCTGATGCCGATAGATGATGCTTATAAGATGCCTGATGAAGCTTTAACCCATATATAGGTGTGATTTTTTTTCCAATCCAAACTTGGAGACGTGGTTGATCGGTATTGCAGGCATGGTCCTTATGGTCTCTGTTATTGCCCAATCATTGCATCAACAAAGAGAGGAAGTGCCAGAAAAGGAGAATATGGCATTATGGAGAATTAAACAACATCTTTATTTGGCACAATTGATGAACATTTATGTAGACAAAAAATTGCTACACTAGAGACTTGTATGGTAGCTGTACCAACCCCCTCGAAACTATGAACAAAATTTATAGGGGGGGTCTGTCCAAGATAAGGAGATCGAAGATGGAGATGTGATTCAGAATTATACATACCATTCATATTATGCTTGTATAAACTGTGCTGGAGAGGATTTTCTTGCTGAAGATATGATATATAGACTCAAAATATTGCATCCGCCGAATTATGCTATCAAATGATTTATAAGCCAAATAAGATAGGGAAAAGTCAGCAAATAAAAATAGGAGGTGAAAAAAAAGGGGGGCATAATGAAAATTATAGATGGATTCTGAATGGTCAAGGGTGGATTTATTGACCATTTAGCGTCCATATTGACAGTCGGAAATTCCAGGGTTACCCTTATGCTTGTAGAATCCCCTGCCGTGGCTGCATATGCTGCTAAGGCTTTAAGGGAGATTATCTTGCCTGGTAGCTAGATCAATAAAAACTACCAGTAAAGCCTTATAAGATACATTATTAGATATACAAAGTTATTGAAAAGCTATCTTACAGAATAGAGCGGCTATAGATTATTTGTTATTAATTCACCACCATGGATACCAAGAGTTTCAGAATATGTGTTGTTTTAACTTGTCAGATCATAGCCAGGATTTGCAGTCCCAGATAGATCAGTTCACATCACACAAAGTAATGGTAAATGGTGGGATTGGTTATTTTGCTGGTCACCTGATCTTGGCTATTTACGCTATATTTTAGGAGTACTTCTCGCTATAGTTTGTGCTTGCATTGCATTATGTTGCTGTATGTATTCCTTCTCTTATAGCAATATGTTGTTCATCTGCTGAAGCCATTTCGTTGGGATATGGTGTTGTATATAGATAAAATATGGATTGTGGATGGTCAAGGGTGGAATGTAGTGCTAAGAGATTTATTGACCATCCGGAATCCATATTGACAGTATCTCTTTAAGAATTATAGATGATAATAGCTAGTCTTTAAGCTGTAATTTTCCTAGCGCTTGGTAAATGTTAGTGAGAAACAGTATATTGACACAGAGGTTTGTTATCAGGGTCTCTCACATGACTTTGTTGTGGGAGCGTTGTACGGAGTAGCCACATAGCTCTGTGCTGGTGTAAACAATTACTACCCAGCGATGTTTAGAGGGAAATCATGGGAACCCAGGAGTTCATGGTTCAGGGTTGTTCAGCATCAAGTCATGGTTTTTTTCCGGTGCCAGGTTAACTTATTAAGAACTGGCCATTCGAAGGAGGGAAGCCTTATACTGGAAAAATACTGAGCTGTCAGCTTGCGTAACACTTGGCTACGCAGGCATTTGTTTCAAGAAAGATATAAGCTGAGAAAGTTTGCTGCGAAGTTAGAAGTAGTTGGACCTGTGGACTATAGAGGGACGCCTCGCCTCCACAGTGTGGACCCTCCAGGTAGCTCTCTCTATCTCGCTGGTCCCTTCTCCCAGCTGATGTTACAGATAGATGAAGCTGATAAGATTTTTGGTGAAGCTTGGACCTGTATATGGGGGCACCCGTGCACGGTGTCGATCTCAGGATGATCTCTCTATCTTCGCTGGTCCGTGTTTCCCAGCTGATGCCGATAGATGATGCTTATAAGATGCCTGATGAAGCTTTAACCCATATATAGGTGTGATGTAAGTATTTGTAATCCATATTATGCGTGCCTTGTCTTTATAATCTATATTAAGGAAAAGTATATACAATATCACACTATTTTCTTGTAGTTCTATGTAATCATTGAATTCTTCATATAATAAAGTAAATAAAGCATTGGATGTTGCCTTCTTTAAAGCCGTATCGGACCCACACAAATAGTTGGCAAAACACATGGTCAGGTGCACCTGCTAGCTGTCCACCCCTTGGTGCTAAATCCTGACTCTAACCTTTCCATAGGCCTACAACGAGACTCATTCACCAACACTGGTTTGCCACCATATAATTACATTAGATCCTGTCTCCAAGCCAAATACCCTGCACCTACTGAAGTACACCAGGTCATACCTTGCAGAGTTCACCTCCCCTTTTCATTTTAATATTGCCATACCCCTTTTTGACTCTAAAACTTGAGACTTCTTATTACTCAATACATCCAAAAACAAGTGTAATTTAATTTGTAATTTGCCCCAACATATAGGTGAATTAATATAAGCAATAGCAGTGGTTGCCATACCTTAGGGAACACAGATACAGATACCCTGATTACATCCATCCACTCCCATAACTTTGATCTCGTAACTCTTCCATCCTCAAAATAAGCAATTTTTTTAACGTGTGGGGGTAGGCCATAGCTTTTATTTTTTTGCCAGAAGGACTTTGCATAGTATATACAGATGTCTGAAAGCACCAAGATGCCAACATCACCATGTGCAATGGACATGTCCTAGTTGGTCTGTCTTGGTGACTCCATCCTTAATGTTTACTTTCCAATCAAGGTCCTTCTAGATACAAAGCTGTGGTGTCTATAAAAAAAGAGACAGAATATCAAATGCATTGAACCCAACAAATACAGCCTTTTACAGAAACCTTGAAATCACCTGTAGCCCCAATACAAAGAGTGGACTACTTGTGATTTGCAGCATTGGAGCCATGACCAAGAGTCAGTGCCACTGATGGTTTTATGTGTCAGACTACACATGTGACAGAGTGGAAGCTGCCATTCCGAGAAGGATTGGTGGTGTTATTGCTCCCTATAGGAACTGGCCTATTGAAGTGACCAGAGACTCACAGTCAGGAACCACTTTATAGAAGTAGGGTTTTTGCAGACTGCTTAAAATTAAAATCTCTACCTATTAATACCATGTTATTTTTTTAGTTGGAGCTTTTTTATAGAGATGTATAAATTCTCTGCTTAGCCATAGAGTTAATGGTCACATTTTGTCTACCAACAGCTGCCAACAGGCAGGGTGAGCTTAAATATCCCCGCAGTGGGGCTGTAGCAAGCCAGAACTGTATTGGGAGATGTATTCAGACTGGTGTTTCATATGACACACCATAGACTTTGAAGGCATAACGATAGAATATGAAATCAAAGTCTGTTGGGTGTGGGACCCGCACCTCTCTCGGGAACGGACCTCCAAAAGTGTTGGTGGAATGTTTGGCTATACTCGAACTTCCATAAAATAGAATGGAGAGTCGGGCAGAAGCGGGATCAGCTCTTCATTCTCAACCAACACTTTTGGGTGCCCATTCCAGAAATCAGTGCAGGTCCCAGAGGATTGACCTGCACCTATTAGACTTTGATGGCATACCCTACTGATACACCATCAAAGTCTATGTGGCAATATGTGGGAACACCTTTTTAAGCGGAGGTCCTCTGCAGTAACATGTACTAGAGTTATTAAGAAGTACACACTTGTTAATAAACTTAATGCATCTTTGGCTGCAAGGCTACAGCCACACAGCACTGACAAAATACCGGTCGGATTCTGACTCTTTTCAATGGTTTTGCGGGATGGTTCTGTCCATGATTTGCGGATTCCCCCGTCCCACTTACCATAGAATGTGCATGTTCCGAGTTTTGGAATGCGGCAGTCTGAAAATCTGTCCAGTAGAAAAATCATGCAGTGTAGACTAATGGGTGGATTTTATATTGAAGTCTTTGGAGATGAATGACAGTTTTCAGACTGTTTTCAAATCCGAAAACCGTCTGTAAAATCCGACTAAAAACCTTTGTCATGTGGATAGACACTGCAATGTGAAAATGGCGCCCTAAATTTCTCCCCATACTTGCCAACTTTTGGAAGTGGCCTTCAGGGAGATTTTGAATTGCAGCTTGCCGTCTTGATGGTTTGAGTGGGCCACACCTCCTGTTTTATATGACATGCCCTCTTTTGCACAAAGCCACTCCCTCTTGTCACATCTTTGGAGGAAAGCTGATAAGGGATGTGTTATCCTTCAGCTTTACTGGACGTTGGATCTCCTAACCAGCATCCAAGCTGGGTAACACCACATTAATCAGCTTCCGTCAGAGCCGAGCTACAATGTGGTCCCTCTGCACCAAGTGATGTCAGGGCAGCATCCCATGATGCTTTACCCTGGCACCACCACTATATACAGAACAACCCACAGCCAGTAAGAAAGTGCTCAGATGTATAAAGTGGTTTAGCTGCCATATAGGCTTAGGCTAAAACCGAACGAACATTGTCACCTTGTGCCTATGTTTGGCCCCTTTTCAGCCATATATGTTGCACAAGTGTATATAGTGCGCGACGCCTTTTTCGGCACGGTTTTTGTCCTGGGTGGAAACTTTGTCTAAAACCTCATCAAAAACCTTCTGAAGAAGGAGGACTCCCCCTTTTCAGCGAGTCTCCCCGATGATCAGGGAGAGTTGGTATGTTTTTCACATTGCTGGATGGCGCAGTGTTTTTTATGCATTTTTTGCGAAAAAAATAATGCAATCGGATTTTGGATACCCAGTGGCCCAGTACATTGGGGCTTCGGAAGTCCAACGGTTGTGTGGTGCAATACACAACATGTTCTATATTTCACCGGATGGTTTTAGGTTTTGGAAATCCTCAGTAAAAAATCCGTGCTGTGTAGACTGCAGCACAGATATTCTATTGAGGGCCACACAGCGCTGGGTACGGTCAGATTTTTGGCCGATTCAAATTACTGAATCTGCTGAAAAAACAACCAATATCCAGTGCTGTGTAGCCATAACAGAAGTCTTTTGCTGTGGGACTTTCCCTCCTGCTAAACTCTGCCTACTTTTTTCAAAAAATTTTTACAAGTCAAACTTAAAAACCTGAACATTGTTTTGCAGAGGTGCGAGTGTTACCACAATTCAATACTACTTTCCACTAAAGTATTGGCAGAAAGCCATCAGTAATATCCTTTCTATTTGTCTATACAGTGGACTTGGAGCTCTATATAGGAAAATTGAAGCCATGACTGCTATAAACATGTTTTAATAAAAAAAATCAGTGCAGAGGGTTGGACCTGTTCAGAGGTGGCTATTCACCTTAAGGTGCCATCCCTGTTATTCATATACCCCATGTGTTTGCATGAGGATGAACCTTTCACCTATTAAAGCAGCCTTTCATTCTTTGTGCTTCTATCCGAGTGACCCTCTCACGCAGCGAGGGCATTATAGAGCGAGTCGCTGGTAGCTAATCCCTTCTGTGCTGACTCTGCTGCTCCAACCTCTGTGCTCTCCTGCCACAGATTAACATCTCTGGTAGCAGATGCCACATTCTGGGCACTGTTTACAAACTGGCAGTATTATAGCATCTCCACATAATGTGCATTACAATCTACATTGTCTGCATTACCCTATATGCCCTCGGTCACACAGGGCAGATTAGTGCAGGTTTTGTTACCATTTTTGAAGCCCAACTAGATTTAAACGCAAAAAGAAGTAATCTCCTTTTGAGTTCAAATCTAGTTTGGGCTTAAAAAAGGGCAACAAAACCTGCGCTAATCTACCCTGTGTGACCGAGGGCATATAGGGTAATGCAGACAATACCCCTGCAGCACTGGATGGAAGTGACAGCAGGTCTGATCATTTCTTACTACTTGGAGTTACAGCGGTTTCTTTTGCAGCTCCGGTGCTTTTTTCCTATGTTTCAGTTCTAAAGCTCTGTCTACTCAGCATAGAGTTTTGCACAGATTTTTGGCGGATTAAATATCTTGCAACATTTTGTATATTTCAATGAATGTACGGGGCTGACGGCAAATCCGAAGCGAAAATCTACACCAAAAACCACTGTCCTGCAATGAAAAAATACCGACGATTTCCAACGGCATTTTATCATATGCTGTGTGGATTTAGCCTAACAGTCTTCTTATGTTAGTGCCAGAAGGGCTGTACTAAAAGTGCCCCAATAATAGTGCCTGTCAGAGGGCATCCACAGTACTATAAAAGCACCAGAGGACACCCAGTAAGTGCCATCCAGAGAGGTTCCAGAGGAGTTGTATTATAACAGAGCCAGAACACCTGGATTAATAGTGCTAGCCAGAAGGTCTCTAATGATAGTGCCAGACAGAGGTATACTACTAATAGTGCCAGCCAGAGGCATCCAGAATAGTTGTATTATAACAGAGGAAGAACACCTGTACTAGCAGGAAGACACACAATATTAGTGCCAACCAGAAGGCAACCAATACCAGTGCCAGACAAGAGGGAATAGAGAGGACTTTACTATAACAGTACCAGAACAACCTGTACTAGTAGTGACAACTAGAGGTCCCTCATAAATAGTGCCAGCTAGAGGTTCCCCATTCATAGTGCCAGCTAGAGGTCACCATTAATAGTGCCAACTAGAGGTCCCTCATAAATAGTGCCAACTAGAGGTTCCTCATTAATAATGCCAGCTAGAGGTTACCATTAACAGTGCCAACTAGAGGTTCATCATTAATAGTGCCAGCTAGAGGTACCTCATTAATAGTGTCAGCTAGAGGTCACCATAAATAGTGCCACCTAGAGGCCCCCCATTAATTGTGCCAGCTAGAGGTCACCATTAATAGTGCCAGCTAGAGGTCCCCATTAATAGTGCTAGCGAGGGGGATTCCAATGGAGTTGCTTCATAACAGAGCCAGAGCAATTGCACTATAAGAGTGTCAGAACACTGGAAGGAATAGTGCCATCCAAAGGACACCTAATAATAGTGCCTGCCAGAGAGCTTTCAGATAAGTTGTATTACAACAGCACTAGAACACCTAATCTCATAGTACTAGCCAGAACACCTGCAGTAATAGTGCTAGCCAGAGGGAGCCTACAAAAAGTTCCTGCCAGGGCCATCCAGGACAGTTATAGTATAACAGGGCCAGTACACCTGTACTAATAGTGCCAGCCAGAGGACAATGAATAATAGTGAAAGACAAAGGGATCCTACTAATAATGCCAGTCACAGGGACTCTACTAACAGTGCATGCCAGGGGCATCCAGAAAAGTTGTACAAAAAAAGTGCCAGAACACCTGTTAGCCATACTTCTGTTACAACAATGGCCACAAAACAATGCCCTTAGCAGTGCCAGGGTACCCCCTTACAGTGCCAGAGTACCCCCTAACAGTGGCAGAGTACCCCCTAACAGTGGCAGAGTGCCCTCTTACAGTATCATCTGTAGTGCCCATATTAGTTAAACAAGCCTGAGTAACTACTAAACTATAGACAGACAGACGAGCCCTCTGTAATAGCATCATCTAGAGATGTACTAAAACAGTGTCCCCATAACAGTGCCAGATGGAGCATGTCCATGTGAGGTGTCAGTCAGAGTGCCCCAAGTTTTTAAAGTAAAAAAAAAAAATAATCCCTCCTCCTGGTGAACTCCGGGTTGTTTCCTTACAAAGCCTTCTAATCTTAGCTATACAGACCAGAGGACTGATAAACCGCACGGTTTTTCCTCAGCCTTTGGCCTTTATCCGAGCCTATCCCAGTTACCAGCTGCCTTCTCCCCTGTATGGAGCAGCATTGTTCCTTTGGCTGTTGAGTGTTGATCATTAATCCTCGCTGTGCTGACATTGCTCGTTCCCTCTCCAAAGTTTTGTTGCACAGATTAGGTGCCTACAATAACTTGTACACAGCAGAGCCGACTGTGCGCAGTACACCCATGGATCAGAAAGTCCTAATGTTATACATAGCAGCCTGCAGCAAAATGGTGATTACCAATACAGCTGGAAATGGGGTATTTTTGTCTCAACTTCTCATCTATTTTCCATCCAGACTATTAGGGGGCTTTCACACGACGCAGTTTTGGTGCAGATTTAACTGAGCTCCAATTAAACTGCCTTTATTACCAGCAGCTTCTTTCAGTTGTCTAAATTGTTCAGAAAGGTGTTTCCAGTAAGTAATCAATGACTGTGTGTGACGTCTTGTGGATACAAACACTGATTGATGACTCACTTTCCAAACAGTTTAGATAAGTGAAAGAAGCTGCTGCTAATAAAGGCAGTTTAATTGGAGCGCAGTTAAAACTGCACCAAAACTGCGCTGTGTGAAAGGTCCCTTACGGTGCTTTCACATGGTGCATTTTCGTTGCATTTTTTTATGCATTTTTGATGCGTTTTTTTTTTTTTTTGCAGTAATGGACTGCTTTAATTGCTGTGCCTTCCTGCACAAAAAATGCATAAAAAAACATAAAAAAAAAGCATCAAAAACGCATCGTGTGAAAGCACCCTAAGGGTATGTTCACATGGCGTGTTCAGTTCGTATGAACATACATTATTAGATGGGTGTTTCCAACCCAAACTTGCATCCAACAATGTGCAGTGTGATTTACATTGCTTACAAATGATTGCTGGTGCGTGTGTACTTGTGTCTTTCGGATCCGTATTTTGGATCCGTTGTCCATTCTTGATCCGAAAGACACAGCAGACGCCCTATTTAAAACTATAGGGTGCGAATTCTGCTGCAGCCAAAACGCATCCAAACATGCACCTGTGTGTTGGATGGGTTTTGGATCCAATTGACGCAGTGTGTTTGGATGCGATTTTCGGATCCAAAATGGATCCAACACTCCGTGTGAATATACCCTTAGAGTTTGTTCCAATACAAGTTAACCCCCCTACATATTTTTGTTATCAGGGGGGTAGCAGATCCTCAGAGTCAGCCACATGTTTTGGTGTAAAACTGGACTAAGGAGTCCCCTGGTTTTCACCCTCTAACCCAGGGGTGGGCAATTAATTTTCCCATGGGGCCACATGAGAAAGTGGGATTTTTTTAGAGGGCCGGACTAATAAAAAAAACATATGGTGAACGGGTAAAAATTAGTTTTTGGGGTTTATTTTTGTGGAAACTTACTCTGTACCCTCAGTAAGGCAGGTATATAGATATGTTCCGACAGTCAGGCAGGTATATAGATATAGATCCACTCAGTAAGGCAGGTATATAGATATGTTCCGACAGTCAGACAGGTATATACAGTAGATATGTCCCCAAAGTCAGGCAGGTATATAGATATGTCCCCTCAGTCAGACAGGTATATAGATATAGGTCCCTCGTGTCGGGTCGCAGGGACCCCCGCAACGGCGCAGCACCTCCTGCTGCGGCCGGTGCCACAGCCCGACGCTGGGGCCACGGACACCCCGGCACGGCTCGGGCGCACTTACCTGTCCACGCTCCGGGTCCCGTCCTGGCGCGCGCTCCTGCTGCCGGCCGGGTGCACGCGTGCCCTCTAGCACGCGCGCCATTGCCGGGAGATTTAAAGGGACAGTGCGCCGGTGATTGGTTCTCACCGGGCATGGACCCTATTTTAGCCCTGCCTCTTCCCCAGCACCTTTGCCGAATCGATAGTACCTTGTGCCTGGAGAGGAAGCGTTCCAAAAGTGTCTTGATCCGTTTACTGTGTACCGTACCTTCTGCCTCCGTCCCTTGACCACGAACCATTGCCGCCTGTCCCAACCTTCTGCCTGTCCCCGACTACGAGCCTGCGTCACGATTTTGTACCGCGCAACACCTCGGCTGCCACCGCAAGCAAGTCACGTCAGGGGTAGAGACCTGGTAGTAATCCGCCGCAGCAAGTCCATCCCGCTTTGCGGCGGGCTCTGGTGAAAACCGGACCTACTTAGATTCCGTTCCCTGGCGTGGCTTACGTCATCGCTTGTGGTGGTCCAGAGGATCCACTACCACATCCGTAACAGCAGGTATATAGATATGTTCCGACAGTCAGGCAGGTATATAGATATGTCCCCAAAGTCAGGCAGGTATATAGATATGTCCCCTCAGTCAGACAGGTATATAGATATGTCCCCTCAGTCAGACAGGTATATAGCTATGTCCCCTCAGTCAGACAGGTATATAGATATGTCCCCTCAGTCAGACAGGTATATAGCTATGTCCCCTCAGTCAGACAGGTATATAGATATGTCCCCTCAGTCAGACAGGTATATAGATATGTCCCCACAGTCAAGCAGGTATTTTTAGCTCCCCTCAGGCAGGTAACCGCCATTAAAAACAACAACACTAAGACTCACCTTTCTTCTTCCTGGCCAAGCCAACACATGTGAATTAGGCTGTATGGCCTAGGGGAGGCAGTAGCACGATGAGCTCACTTCATCGCGCCGCTGCCCATTTCTAATACCGGGCATATTAATAGTAGCGCTGAAGGCCCGCCTCTCAGCACTACCCGGCCATGGCGGGCCGTCAGTGCGTCTATTAATATGGTCTAAAGCAGACCTGGGAATTGCACGGGCCACGGACTGCATCCGACTGGCTAGCGGGCCAGATATGGCCCGAAGGTCGTACAATGCCCAGGTCTGCTCTAACCGCTTATACTAGGGATCTGGACATTGCAGGGGACTCTCAGGTCGCTTCGCCCAACAAGGTCACTGATGGTGACGGCTGGTGTGCAGGAGTAATACAGGAGACACACGGGTCACAAGCAGAAGGTCAGAGCAGGAAGAGTGCAGATGTAAATGGATCACAGGCAAAAGGTCAGGGAGGTGGAGTTCAATCATAAACGGGTCAGAAACAAGCCACAGGTCAATACTGGAAAGTCGTACAGGAGATCACTCTTTAAACAGAACAAAACACACCAACAAACTGGCACAGGAGATGGGGGTGGTGCACTTAAAAAGGCTCAGATCCTGGAGCACTAGCTCTGGGAAAGCTGGATGGCACGCGCTGGCCATCAAAATCAGCGGGGGCATGCGCACACATGTAGCTATATGTAAGAGTAGTCAGGCCAAGGTGAAGGCAGATGGAGTTCACTCAATATAGTAAGAGGGCTGTAGGTCAAAGCAAGTATCATCCCAATATGATAAACATGCTGAAGGTCAGGACAGGCGGAAAACATGCAGGCTTGGTCAAATAACAAGCCAGGTCTGCAACAAGCAGACAAGGATTGGTGAGAGGGGGATCATAAAGTAGCCCTTATACACCTCCTCCCGGGACATCACTCCCGCCCTGCTACACAACACCAGTGACTGTCTGTCCGCTGTCTCTGACATCAAGTCCTCCCTGTATCTCAAACTAAACCTCACTAAAACTGAACGTTTAGTCATCTCACCATCTCACCAACCCTACCCTGCTATTTCTGTCTCAGTGTGTGGCACCACAATAACTCCTAGGCAGCAGGCTCGGTGTCTTGGGGTTATACTAGACTCTGACCTGTCACCCCATGTATCCAATTCCCTTACCTGCTCCTGTCACCTGCACCTTAAAGGGGTTGTCTTGCTACAATGATTGGGTTTTAATTAAAAGATCTTTAAAAAAACAAGCAGCTTTGCAATATATGTCCATTACAAATGTCCTACTGATTTTTAGTTGGTAGTAGGAGTGCATCAGCTCCTCAAATCACTATAGCCACTGACCTGTTGATTTTTCTCTCACTGGCTGCCAGTCCTGGTGATGTCATCAGCTTCTCAATACAGGTCACAGCACAGAGCCCCTCCTGCACAGTATGAGGCCACTTGTGATGCTTCTCTGGCAAAGGGAGGGGAAGGGCTCTACTCCCTGCTTCTGTATCTGTGTAGCAGTGCTGTCTGGATTAACCCTGTGTGTGCCTGCTCCCTCCTGCTCTCTACACAGATTGAGGAGAGCAGAGGTGAGGCTGATCTGTGGTCAGTAAGATGTGACAGCAGTGAAGTGTGTTACTATAATCATGATGTGTCTGTGGAGCTTTGACTATACTAATAGAACAGATCAGAACGTCATGTGAACGGTTCATATCCCTCCCTGCTCTGCTGTATTAGTGACACATCGTGATTATAGTAACTCACTTCACAGCTGCCCTGTGTCTGTTCTGATGGGAGGACAGCACAGAACAGGGTTTGTTTGTTGTTGCTTGAGATGTCTGTGGAGATTTGTATGCTAAGCAGGGGGTATAGGAACACTTGCATCCCCCCCTGCTCTGCTATTAGCATTATTAGCATACACAGCTTCACAGACCTCTGGCTCCATAGCCACTCATAGATCAGCCCTCTCCCTGCTGTCTCACAAAGGATTAACTCTGGCAGCAAACCCCCTCGCCCTCCCCTTCTGTATAGAAGTTACTGCAGTTGGAGGAGGAGAGCTGTCTGTGTGCTGAGGGGAGGGGAGAAGGAGGTGGAGAAGAGGCAGACAAGAAGCACGCCCCTGAATTAAAAAATCCTATGGTGCCAGACACACTGAGGTAGGCTGAAAGCCTGTAGTGAGACAACTCCTTTAAGCACATCTCCAGAACCCGTCCTTTTCTCACTGTGAAAACAACTCAAACTCTCATTGTTGCTCTTATTCATTCTCGTCTTGAGACGTCTTGGCGGACATTTCTAGCCGTGTGACATGTTGTAATATCTTGCTGGAAGATCCCATCCATGCCAGGAAAGAAAAACAGCATAAATGGAAGGACATAATCTGTAAGGATGGAGTCATAACCTTATTAGTTGAGAAAGCCTTCCACATGGAAGAGTGGTCCCAGATAATGCCTGAGTTATCTTGTGTTCTTCCAGCAATGTTTTCAGGGTGTTAGTTCTCTTTTCTAGTTTAACACACCAACGTCCATCCATTCAATGAAGCAGAAAACGTGACAACCCTTTACCAATCGGCAGAGGTCAGATTTCGATACTGTTGTAAAAAAAAAATTTAATCTTTTTACTGTCGATGCAGTTTGGTTAGCAGAGGTGCAGTAAAACCCATCTGCTCTGGAGCCCCATACACAGTTGGGTTAGCAGAGGTGCAGGAACATCCGCCTTCTCCAGGGGCCCATACACAGTAGGGTTAGCAGAGGTGCAGGGACATCCGCCTTCTCCAGGGCCCCATGCACAGTAGTGTTAGCAGAGGTGCAGTGACATCTGTCTGCTCGGGGGCCCCACTGTCTGCTCTCGGGCCCCATACACAGTAGTGTTAGCAGAGGTGCAGTGACATCCGTCTGCTCTGGGGCCCCATACACAGTAGGGTTAGCAGAGGTGCAGTGACATCTGTCTGCTCCAGGTCCCCATACACAATAGGGTTAGCAGAGGTGCAGTGACATCTGTCTGCTCCAGGGCCCCATACACAGTAGTGTTAGCAGAGGTGCAGTGACATCTGTCTGCTCCGGGGCCCCATACACAGTAGGCATAGCAGAGGTGCAGTGCCATCCGTCTGTTGTAGGGCCCCATACAAAGTGGGGTTAGCAGAGGTGGAGTGACATCCGTCTGCTACGGGGGCCCATACACAGTAGGGTTAGCAGAGGTGCAGTTGCTTCCGTCTATTCTGGGACCCCATACACAGTAGGGTTAGCAGAGGTGCAGTGACATCCGTCTACTCTGGGATCCCATATGCAGTAGGGGTAGCAGAGGTGCAGTGACAACCATCTGCTCCAGGGTCCCATACACAGTAGGGTTAGCAGAGGTGCAGTGACATCTGTCTGCTCCACGGCCCCATACACAGTAGGGTTAGCAGAGGTGCAGTGACATTCAATTGCTTCGGGGCCCCATACACAGTAGGGGTAGCAGAGGTGCAGTGACATTCGTTTGCTCCGGGGCCCCCTACACAGTAGGGTTATCAGAGGTGGAATGAAATCTGTCTGCTCTGGGGCTCCATACACAGTAGGGTTAGCAGTGGTGCAGTGACATCCGTCTGCTACGGGGCCCCATATACAGTAGGGTTAGCAGAGGTGCAGTGACAGACGTCTGCTTCGGGGCCCCATACACAGTAGGATTAGCAGAGGTGCAGTGACATCTGTCTGCTCTGGGCCCCATACACAGTGGAGTTTGCTGAATTGTTGTGTTAGACACGTCTGGTAGCCCCTGGTTCATTTTGGCAGTGAGTTGCTCTCCTGTAGCATGTCCTCCTGTAGCCGGTGTTCACCTCTCACATCAATGTCACGTAATGCTCAACAGTTTTCACGTCACACATCTTATACATCCACCAAACCAGCTCACCACACATGACTTCCTATATGTAGTGGTCATAATAATGTGACTCCACAGTGCTATCACATACTGCAGGAAGGGGAAATTCAGTAGATGTTAGAAATCATGCAAAGTGATAAAATTGTCACAGTAGCCGAGCAGCTTATCAAAGATGTAGCTCATTTACCATGGGAAGAATGGGCTGAGAAAACTGTATGCAGTGTGGGAAGGAAGGCGCTGACCAGTATTGTTATAAATGCTTCATATAATCGAGTGAATAAGGGTCATTGTCCTATCCTAAGTAGCATTTTTTTTCTTCAGAAACATTATTGCAAAAAGTTTTGTGCGATTTCCGAGGCGTGAAATATTTTCGCTTTCCCAGTGCAAAATTTACAGTCGGTAATAATATGCAGGTTCTGTAACCCTCTGAATCTGGGAGCCTTTTGCATACATCTTTAGTATTTAAAACAATTCAAAATTAACCTTCACGTCAGTAGTTGACAATTATAATAGAAAAAAATGAATAATCCCTTAATAAGCAATAAACCAATAAATAACTATATTCCAGCGAGAGTATACTGTGAGCTCACCCTGTAAGGTAGAAACCTTTGTGTGGCACGGACGGGCTTGGAGTGGAAGTGCCTCCAATCGTACTAAGAAACCAAGGATTCCGGCACCACTCAGGCAAACCAGTTAAAGAACTTGCAGCTTTATTGAAAAAATATGGATTAAAATGAATCAAACAGATCCATCGTGGTTGACGCGCTGACATGTTTCGGAAAACCTTAATCATAGCATGGGGAAAAAACAGAACCGCCCAGGCTTAAATACCAGCAACACATTCGCACATGCGGTTAACTCTTTGTTGGGCAACAAACTCGGTCAAAAATACAGATTTCTTATTTTTTTAATAAAAAAACAACAACAATAACTAAATGGAATCATATCAAAAATAATCTTTACAATACAAAACAACATAAATATATAAAATAAATATACAAATCTAATAACAGTTATTAATAATAATAATAATAATAATAATAATAATAATAATAATAATAACACTACATTTTACATATTTACTTGGAATCCCCATGTGCAGAATTTACAATTTATTGAACATTTTGGGCCACATGTATGAAAACTGCCGAAAGCAACCAATCAAAGCCCATAGCAAACAATCAGAGCTCATAGCGACCAATCAGAGCCCATAGCAACCAAACAGAGCCCATAGCAACCAAACAGAGCGCCCTTTTAATTTCAAATAGTGCTCTGAAAAAAATTAAAGTGGACCTCTGGTTGCTATGAGCTGTGATTGGTTGCTATGGGCTGTGATTGGTTGCTATGGGCCCTGATTGGTTGCTATGGGCTCTGATTGGTTGCTATGAACTCTGATTGGTTGCTATGGGCTCTGATTGGTCGCTATGAGCTCTGATTGGTCACTATGGGCTCTGATTAGTTGCTATGGGCTCTCATCGGTTGCTATGAGCTCTGTTTGGTTCCTATGAGCTCTGATGGGTTCCTTTGGGCTCTAATTGGTTATTGTCAGCTCTGATTGGTCACTATGTGCTCGCATTGGCTGCTATGGTCAAAGTTTTCTGAGTGTTAAGCATATATATATATATCAGGCCTCTGTTTACTAAAAAAAAACAACGCTCTATGGGCGACATGTATGATCTCTGGTGCTAAGACGCCATTTATTTGCTTGCATTAGTTGTGTAGAATGTGCCTGAATCTATGAACCTGTTCTATTGCGGGTCATAGATTTAGCGCTTTCTAGCTACAAAGCGACACTTCAGGCTCAGGTAAACCACTTTTAAAGTGCTCTACCTGTTCCAGCAGTAATGCACCTGGATTTGCTGTACTGAAGCTATAAATGTGTAGAATACTACGGTTGTAGTGCTCCCCGCCTCCAGCACGCCGCCCGATCTAAGGCGCATTACAATGTGCTCCAGGTGCTTTATACTGCGCCTCATGTTGGAGTATGCCTGATTAAAAATAGAGCGAACAGGGCTGTGTCAGTTTTCGGGCTGAAAAGACGCCAGACTTTAGGGCGACATGTATACAGCCCCGTGCATACGTCGCCCTATGGAGCTATGTTGACAGAAAAATAAAATTATGAGTAATGTGCTTCAGATTCATTTTGAGATTAAATTTGATCCAAATCTAAACCATTTAATTTTGTTAAACCCAAATCAAATTTTGGTAAAAATCAGTAAAAAAAAGAAAAACTGAATCCTAAATTAGGTTTCAAATTAGGGTTAAGATTTTTATGGGGTTTAAGTGGTTAACTTACTTTTCAGCCTTGCTAAGAGCTTCGTATTAGGCCCCACCATCATGTTTGGTGCGATGACGTCCAATGTTATTTCTGGCTTCCCTTGGTCAGCCCTATGTTTTTGGGAACTGAAAAAGATGTCGGATGTGACACATGTATGAAAACTGTCTAGGTCTAAAACTCACTTTTTTGTCCATAGTAAGCTATGGGCACAATGTGAGTTTTAGACCAAAAAGTTTTCATACATGTGGCCCATAGTGTCGGACATCATTTGCCCTTTTCTGGAGACAGGGATAACCTAGGGAAACGGTAAGTGCCTCCGGATGGTTGCGGCAGGAGCAACGCGAGGCCTGGAGTGATATCGAAAGCTAAGTTAACCCTTAAAACACCCTAAACTTCTGGTTAGCATTAGACTTACTTGAATGAAATCTCCAAGAATCCCTTTGACCGGCTGGAATCCAAAGCACAACCCTAGTCAGGAATACTATTATGATGAAGAGATGGGTTGGTGATTCTCACACCCAGTAAGTTTCTTGGAACTTGAAGGGGTTTTCTCACCATGCAATTTCACAGAGCCACAGCCAGCTTTAGACTCACACTTGCTGTTCAGGCTTTGGGTGGGTCTGTAGCAGTAATATCATCTCTGTTCCTAGCTATTCCTCAAGGGTTACGGCCACATGGCATATGTAAAATGCCGGTTGGGTTTAAGAATCCGGCCGGTATTTTATTGTTTTTTTGCTCGGTTTTGGGGGACGGTTCTGTCCATGGTTTGCGGATTCGCCCGTCCACCATGACCTTTGAATTGCACAACTTCCACCCGAAAACCGAGCGGAAGATTGTGCGTGTTCCAAGTTTTTCGGAATACCGGCGGCTGAAAATCTATTCAGTGTAGACTACTGAACAGATTTTCAATTAAATTCTATGGGTGATGGTTTCTTGTTGGTTTTCAGATGGTTTCCAAATCCACAAACCGTATGGAAACCCAACCATGAAACCCTGCCGTGTGGACGGACCTTTACACTGTCACGACTGCAGGAGATTTATGGAGTGTACTTGTCAAGGCTACAGAGCTCTAAGGAGTGAAAGCTTGTCATTTAGTTAGGTAAACAAACTCTATTGCTAGAGATAAGACTCGGCAGGGAGTGACTCACCTTGGTCGAACTGATGAACAACAGCTTGGAGCAATGATAAAGAACAGGGAGAGGTGGGGAGAGATGGTTGGTAACCAGAGAATCTTGTGTACTTTTAGAGGAGAAAAAAAATCTTCTTTATCTCTTGACCAAAGCAAAATTAACACAGCAATGTATTCAGAAAAAGTCTTTAATTACAGTACCTGTCCCCGCATGTTAAAAGCTAATCATTGTAGTGAGAAAACCTCTTTAATATTGAATCTACTGGAGCCTTTCATCCAGCAGCTCCTGCCAGTCATGATCCTTCATTGTTCGTATACTCCCAAACATCAAAGATTACAGGTGAATCACAGATTAATGTATTGCAACTGCGCTATACACCATGTCAAAATTCCCTTTTTCAGCTCCAATTTTGAGGACTGCAGAATCATACTATATAGTGTTGTCGGAACAGCAGCCAGGCTATTCCGGCTATAGAAGGAGGAGTAAAGGACAGGGAGGTCCTTTTTCTGGTTGACCTAAGACCAACAAGGTTTCCCACGTGTTTGGCCTGGTCTTTGGGTGTTGTCTTCATTTCAGGTTCTGTGTCGAAGTGGTGGTAACATGAGCAGTCCTTGAAGGCTGATAAAATGTGGAACAGAATTTTAGAGGTGAATCCAAGGACATTTGGGCCCATAATAATTATGGTGGTAGGGGGGCTGGGGCAGGTTACTCAGCCCATGGTTTTATTCCTGCAGGCAGGGTCCCCAGGAATTGTGGATGGCCTGCATAACATTACAGTCCTCAGGCCAGGTGCAGTAGAGCTAAGTGCATTTCATGCAGGCCACGTATGGGGATAGTGCTTTATAGGACTCCTCAAAGGGTTAAAGTTGTTGTCTCACCATACTGTTTCACAGAGCCAAAAGCAGCTTTGGATTCATGCACCCTGTCTCTTCCTGCCAGGCTGTGTGTGATTCTATAGCAGCGATTAGCATATCAGCTCCATATTCACAACTCTTCTATTCACATTGACATGTGAGAAGGAGATCTTTATCTATATAGCAGAGAGTTTCAGGGTTCAAAGTAAACAGATGAGTAGTCTCCTTTGTTTGTTAGCGATAACACACTCTGTTCTCAAGCTGCAGGCAGTCCTGTGTGCCGACCTGTGGTGACGTCACTCTGTGCTCTCAGATAAGACAAAGAGCAGAGAGAGAAGGGGGAGAGCAGGTCGGTAACCAGAGAAACCTTTCTGCACCCAGAGCACATAAAATTCCTCTTATCTTCTCAGCAAGGTAATATATTTGGAAAAACTCTTCAATTACCGTTCCCTACATTTTTAATGCTAATCTTTGTAGTGAGACAACCCCTTTAAGAGGGTTGTCTCACTACAAGGATTGCTTTTTATGTTAAAGATCTTGCATAAACAAGTCACTTTGCAATAATTGTCCATTTACAGTCTCCTACCTATTCCTAGATATCTTCTCTTGTATGGGCTGCATCAGCTCCTCTGGTCGCTATAGCTACAGACCTGTTCAATCTCTAATGATAGGCTGCCAGCACTGGTTGCTATAGCTACAGACCTGGCTTATACTGCAGCCTAGTGGAAGCCAGTAAACACGCTTCTGAATTCATAGACACCTTTCTATACATATAGGACAATGCCATATGCACCGACCCCGTGTCCCATGGTTCTGTATCCTAGCAATATGCCATAACATTATCAGAATACCCCTTTAAATTCCTTGGCTCAGTCTCAGAACAGTTTCAGCCTGGACCGATGATATTCTGCTGTCAGTGAAGTTGTGAAGGGAAACAGTTTTCTAAGGTCCTGGACTGTTTTCACAGAAGTGATCAATGTACGATAAGGTAGAGATGGAAAATATTCAGATTGCAACTTTGGGGATTTCAGGAGGAGAGGGAAGAGTTAGGGAAATATTCAACCAGATGTTGCAGATTCCGCCTTTGTTTCTCTCTAGACTCTGTTCACTCAGATGGTTTTCCTATTCTGGAGAGTTTCCAGTGATTTATCCTCTTTCAGTTACGGAATAATTCCATACTCATCTGTGTGTATGTAGATTTCAATTTAAAGTCACATTGTCAAGATCTACTAGTCATATCAAGAGGTAATATACTGGGCAGTGCCCACCTTCTGTTGGTGCCCATAGGATATACTGACATACAGTGTACAAATAACCATGCCACAGAGAACCAGATTATCAGTTTCATACAAGATGGTGCCCAAATAATAGTACCGTAGCATGGCCAAATAACATATCCATACAGTTGTCTAAATAACTATGATATACAATGCCACCACCACTGAACACTACAAAAATAACTATGCTATACAGTGCCACCACCACCGTACACTACAAAAATAACCATGATATACAGTGCCACCACCACCACAATACAATACAAAAATAACCATAACCACCACCACCGTACACTACAAAAATAACCATGCTATACAGTGCCACCACCAACATACATTACACAAAATTTTTATGGTATACGTGCCACCCTCAAGTACATCAGAAATTCAATGCTATACAATGCCAGCACCACCATACACTACAGTAATAACAATGCTATACAGTGCCACCACCACCATACATTACAAAAATAACCATGCTATACAGTGCCACCACCACCATACACTACAAAAATAACCATGATATACAGTGCCACCACCACCACCATACACTACAGAAATAACTATGGTATACAGTGCCACCACCACCATACACTACAAAAATAACCATGCTATACAGTGCCACCACCACCATACACTACAGAAATAACCATGGTATACAGTGCCACCACCACCGTACACTACAGAAATAACCATGCTATACAGTGCCACCACCAGCATACACTACAAAAATAACAATGCTACACAGTGCCACCACCATCGTATACTACAAAATTAACAATGCTACACAGTGCCACCACCACCACTGGTCAATACAAAAATAACCTTGCTATACAGTGCCACCACCACCACCACCACCGTACACTACAAATATAACCATAACCACCACCACCGTACACTTCAAAAATAACCATGATATAGAGTGTCACCACCACATACTAAGTAAGTGTTTCAGTAGCAGTGCCAAAAATTTAGATCTGACCTGCGCAAATTGGCAGGATGTGGGGCAGGACCACCCTAGTCCACCTGGGACCACCCCTTAACTGCCTGGGAATGTCCCCAAAATGCTATGGAATGTCCCCAACCTAGGTGGTACGACCCATTCTGGGGTGGGATTTACACAAGCTCTGTCCCCTTGTGGGCCATTGAAGGCCAGTAGAAATTATTTACGGGGCCGCATGCAGCCCACGGGCCGGATGTTGTGCAAACCCAATCTATCATCTCCCCGTGATGTTTTCTGTGCTAAATTGTGCAATTTCTGTTTGAAAGTTAGTTCTTTTGGTCCTGTAAGGCTCCGTGCACACAGCCCATGACAAAATTCCAACGGAAATCCAACCACATTTTGTCATTGCCATGTAAAAAACCGTGATTGGTTTTCGAATTTGCTACCAATCCCAAACCCTAAATTAACCGTTTCACCCACACCAAACCCCTCCACCACATACAATACCCCCCACCCCCCACAAACAAAACAAAAATCCCCCCCCCCAACATAAAAAACCCCCCCCATCCAATACAATCCCCCCACCCAACAAAAACAATTTCCCCCCCCTCCACTCCACATAAAAGTTCCCCCTCCAAACCCAATACAAACTCCTCCCCACCACATACAAAAAAAATCCCTCCACCCCACATTACATCCCCTAACCCATAAAATACCCCCCCACCACCGACATAAAAATATCCCCCTCCACCCAACATTAAAATCCAATATTCCCACCACATACAAAAATCCCTCCACCAAAAATTTTAATCCCCCCACCACCACCTATCCCCTCCACCCCTTCCCCAATTCCCCCCCCCCCACAATACCCCTCCCCCCCCCCCCCACTTTTACAATTCCCCACCTTTCACCCACATTAACAATATCCCCTTTTCCAAAACATACAATATCCCCCCACCCACCATACAAACCCACCATCTCCCCACTCAAATTAAATTTCAAATTATTTTTTTCCTCCTCACACCCATACAAACCATCCCCCTTTTTCCACCCAAATAACCTATCCCCTTTCCCCCAAAATACAACATCCCCTCCAACCCAAAAACAACTTTTCCCCCTTTCCAAAACCCCACATACTCACACATTCACTTCCCCACAAAATTTATCCCCTCCCCCCAAAAATTTTCCCCTCCAAAACCCAATTACCATAATCCTTAAAACCCAAATAATTTATCTAAAACCCACATACAATATCCCCCTCAACCCACATAAAATATCCCCCTCCACCAACATACAATATCCCCTCCACCCACATACAATATCCCCCTCCACCCACATACAAATCCCCCTCCACCCACATAAAAATATCCCCTCCACCCACATACAATATCCCCTCCACCCACATACAATCCCCCTCCACGTTTCCTTGGTCACGAAACCTCACCACCTTCTAAAATACACACCAGCAAAAAAGAAAGTGTAACTCCTATCAAGGGTCAGGTGTTCCCTCACTCTTACAATCAGGAAAATTGTAACTGCCACTATACAAATGCCAATATAACCTAAAACCCCGACAAACACCAAACCTGGAAACCAAAAATAAGGTGATCAGACACCAGCTAGGTATAACCTACAACACCGCCATATAGAAAACCACATAGGTCAGACACCAGCTCAGGTATACCTACAACACCACCCATATAGAGACCACATAGAGGTCAGACACCAGCTCAGGTATAACCTACAAACACCTGCCGATAAAAAGAGAAAACCACAAAAAAAGGTGGGTCAGATACCAGCTCAGGTATAACCTACAACACCGCCATATAGAGACCACATAGAGCAGTGCTTCTCATCTCCAGTCCTCAAGACCCACCAACACAACATGTTTTCAGGATCTCCCACAGAATGCACAGACAATAATTATATCAGTTGCGCAATACTGTGAAAATCCTGAAAACTTGACCTGTTGGTGGGTCTTGAGGACTGGAGTTGAGAAACACTGACATAGAGGTCAGAAAACCAGCTCAGGTCACATCACTTACAGTGAATACAGGTTGATCCAATATATAAGTAAAATAACCCCTGACATCAGGGACTCACCGGAGACGTCTTGACTGATGAGTCGTTCTCTTCTCTCATGAGTCGTTCTTTTTCTCTTCTCTTCATCTGTTTCACACCGCCATGATGACTTGTCCCGGCCACAACTCATCCCTGCAGAAATAACATACAAATATCTTAGAATCCTCAATTTTCCAGCATCTCTTTACCTATTCTCACCACTGTACAAACTACCCAGGGGTGGGAGAGCAAGTACAAGCCATAACTTAGAGGCCTAGTATCCTAAGGGGTTGGAAGGTGGGGAGAGGACTAACCCCCTGGAGATAATGCTACAACCAGGTAGGTAGGCAAGACCCTAGGTAGGTAGGAAAATAGGCAAGGCCCCGGTAAAATAGGCCCTTTTAGGGAGGTAGGCCCCCGGATAAGTTGGTGGGCCCGCCCCGAGGTGGTGAGCCCCAAAAAAAAAAAAAAAAAAAAAAAAAAAAAAAAAAAAAAAAAAAAAAAAAAAAAAAAAAAAAAAAAAAAAAAAAAAAAAAAAAAAAAAAAAAAAAAAAAAAAAAAAAAAAAAAAAAAAAAAATAAAAAAAAAAAAAAATTTTTTTTTTTTTTTTTTTTTTGTGGTTGTTTTTTTTATTTTATTTTTATTTTTTTTTTGTGTTTTTTTATAATTTTTTTTTTTTTTTTTTTTTTTTTTTTTTTGCTTTTTTTTTTTTTTTTTTTTTTTTGTTTTTTTATGTTATTTGTTTTGTTTTTTTTTTTTTTTTATTTTTTTTTTTTTAGGGGTAACCAGAGGCCCCCTTTAATAGGTAGGGCTCCCCTTTAGTGCAGGCCCCCATTGAGCAGGCCCCTTTAGTAGTAGGTCCCCTTAAATTAGGGGCCCCCTTTTGGGATGGCCAGGGGCCCCTTTATGTAAACATGCCCCCTTTAGGTTAAGCAGAGCCCCTTTTGGGAGTTCCAGTGGCCCCTTTAAGGTAGCAGGGGGCCCCCTTTAGGTTAAGTTAGGGGCCCCTTTATGTACAGGCAGGGCCCCTTTAGGTGTCAGGGCCCCCTTTATGTACCAGGGCCCCTTTATAAGGGGAAGGGGCCCCTTTTAGGGAGGGGCAGGGCCCCCTTAGTAGTGCCAGGGCCCCCCTTTAGTGTCGGCAGGGCCCCTTTAATTTAAACCAGGGCCCCCTTTAGTAGTCAGGGTCCCCTTTAGTAGCCAGGACCCCCCTTTAGTAGTCAGGGCCCCTTTAGTAGCCAGGGCCCCCTTTAGTTGCCAGGGCCCCCTTTAGTTGCCAGGGCCCCGTTTATTAGCCAGGGCCCCCTTTGATTGTTTTTTTTTTTTTTTTTTTAAACTAACAGCCACTTACCTGGCCCTGGCTCTGGCTCCGGCTTCCGCTCCCGCCCCCGGCCGGATACTGCGGTCCTGCATAGGTGGCGCGGTGAAGTGACGTCACCGCGCCGCCAACGTACACAGTAGGGGCCGGCGCCCGGCAGGCTGAAGGCCTAATGCTTCACCTGCCAGGGAGATCAGCGGAGCGCACCGCGCTGGGCGCTGGTGCATCCCGGCTCGTGACACCGCGCCGCCGGGAGGCGGGGACATGCCCCCGGGGCCCACGGCTCGGGGGGGGGACCGGACCATCCCCGGGCGCCAGGGGCCGGGGCCGCCGCCGGGCTTTTTCCCGGAGCGGACAGTGCACTGCCTTTTCCGGGGCCGGGCCCCAAGCCTTTTTGGCGTGAAAGGCGGGGGGGCTTTGAGGGGTTCCCCTTATCTTTTCCCCAAAAAATTTTACGGTGAGATTTGGGCCCAAAATTTTATCCAACAGTTTGGGAAAAGTAGTGGGGGCCCCTATTTGTGTTTTTAGCCAAAAAGGGGTCCCCCTTTATGTAGAAAGTGCTAAATTATGAACCCCGAGAACGGTTTTAGATTTAGCCTTATTACACTAATGCGTCAAAAAAAATGGCGTCTTTAAGCACCAAAGGTTTTCCTAAAACCGATGTTTTTGACAAATAAATTATAATTACTTATATTATAATTTTAATATATCTTAAAAAATGGGGTTTAGCCAAAGTACCTTAATTATTTTATTATATATATATATAATTTGTTATGTTTGAAATTCAGAAAACTTAGCATTTTTTTATTTTATTAAGCTGTTACCAATCGCAAGAAATTATGGAGAACATATATGAAAACTGTCATACGTGTTGCACTTAGACTCTTTTTCTTTCTCTCTGGTGTCTATAAGGCTATGTTCACACGGCTTATTTTGGGGCACATTTCACCACGTATTTCGCAACGTACTGCGCTTAATATGTGTGGAAATGCGCCCCATTATTACGGTAATCCATAGCGCTCAGAGAACTATGGATTACGCCTCCTCTCCCCGCTCATACAATACAATCGTATCGTAGGCGCAGGGAGATAAGTGACAGGTTAATTATTCACGCCGAATACGCGCCATGAGTAATGCATGTCAATGGGGCCGGCGGGCTGGCCACCCCCCCCCCCCCGCCGCTGTACTGTACGACCCTCAATTACGCCGTCTGAACACACCCTAAATGTGCATCTCTTCGTCTCAGCATATTAGATACAGTAAGTGATCAGCCACTTTCCAATGTGATGAGTGGGACCTTGCAGTTGTATCCCCCCAGTCTCGGATCTTGCAGCCTCACACCCTCAGCCCCCTCAGCTCTGCCTTCTATTTACTGCAGAAATAATACAGTACCTTACAAAATGTGTCATTCCATTCTAAGGTGTAATACTAATAGTACTAGAATAAAGTCACGTAACCTATAAAAAAACGTAATCCTACCAATCAGCCTGTGTCAGTGCAACACCTGCCGTTTATTTTCACAAGATGCTTTCATACAGTGTTTGCACGCAGGGAGCTGACCTAAGTGAAACAACTGGCAACCAAGGCGATTAGATATCTTTACCTCAAGAATTCTAGGTATCATATTCTGCAGGGAAGTGACGGCCAGCACCATTGTAAGGGTGCGTTCACACGGTGCGTTTTTGATGCGTTTTTTTTGGATGCGGTTTTTGTGCAACAATGTATATCATTAATTGCTGTGCCTTCCTGTACAAAAAACCCATCCAAAAACGCACCGTGTGAAAGCACCCTAAGACCTCTGCTTGCAATCAGTGAGCGAGAACTCTCTTTTTTTTATAATCTGAACAGACTTTATACTTCGCACAGCTGAGGCTCTGTGAAGTTATATCTAGTCTAGACAATCCTATGGGAGCGAGACAGCCTGGGCTCCAGACTGATGCATTGTACCTGCACTGATACACTGTAGCAAACTATCAGATCAGGAAAGAGAATTGTACTGCTGAGGGCAGGTCTACACCTATTTTCAGTTCCGTTAGGGTATGTTCACACGATGTACTGCGGCGTGTATAGTAGGCGCCGCAGAACATCATGTGTTTCGGGAGCTCGTGCTGATCAGCGCGCATTCCCGAGGCGCGGAGGGGCATAGACATGCATTACTCGCGGCACGTAATCGCTGTAAGTAATTGACATGTCACTTATCTCCCCCCGCGTATAATACGATCATATTGTATGAGCGGGGAGAGGCGGTGTAATCCATAGTTCTCTATGAGAGCTATGGAGTACCGTAATTATGGGGTGCATTTCCCCCCATATTAAAGGGGTTGTCTCACTACAAGGATCGCTGCTTTTTATGTTAAAGATCTTGCAAAAACAAGTCACTTTGCAATATGTGTCCATAACAGTGTCCTACCTATTCCTAGATATCCCCTCTTGTATGGACTGCATCAGCTCCTCAGGTCGCTATAGCTACAGACCTGTTGGATCTCTTCTGATAGGCTGCCAGTGCTGGTCGCTATAGCTACAGGCCTGGCCCTGAATTCAAAGTGAAACCAAGAAAACAGGACTGAGGTGAGAAGAATCAATGTAGTGAGACAACCCCTTTGAGGACAATATGCTGTGAAATACGTGGCGAAATGCGGCCCAAAACAAGCCGTGTGAAGATACCCTTATAGGAGCAGAATTACTAAAAATCTGTTATGTGACGGGCAACAGTGCGCCCAGTGGGTCCTATTAACTACAACAGGCATCCTCAAACTGCGGCCCTCTAGCTATTAGTAAACTACAACTTCCATCATGCATTTATATAATCTATAACAGTGGGACTGATGGGAGTTGTTGTTTCCCAACAACTGGAGGGCCGCAGTTTGAGGATGCCTGAACTACAATGAGGTCCATTGGGTGTCAGTCATGGTGTCTGTCATTTGAGTAGAAAAAATAGTGCAGCATGCTTCACTATGTTTTCTGTCATTTTCACAAAATCTGCAAGCGAGGCTCCAAACAAAACCTCCGATGCAGACGTGATCCAGGACTGATGTGTTCAGCACACGGAGGATTACATAGACCGGGTACAAGTGTAACAAGCTGTCAGCTGTGAGCAATACTAGGTGTGTACAGGTTTATATATATGTATACATTTATGAGGAACAGTTTATGGGATAGTACATTTTCCAGTGCTTATCAGGTCTTTAAAGTTTTAATATCACTTGCTTGCAATCAATGGTAACATTTCTATACATATACATACATGTATTACATATACATAAATTGTTCCCATTCATTCGCAGCAAGCAAACAATGTTGAAGACTTGAAAAACAAAAGAGAAATTGACTGTCCCATGTGTGACAGTTTCTGGCATGTAAATTATATACACAAACTTTTTGCTGTATTATGTTTCTCTCAGGCGCCTCTTGATACATTTTGCCAGGATTGGGTCACTAGTTCCTGACCAGGTTTTTTCCCCCCTGTTCCTGACCGGGCACATTTTGTTTTGTTTTTTTTGTACTTCTAGATTGAACACTATAAGGCCATGTCCCCACGGCACGGGTTTTCGGCCGGTTTTTCAGCCGGTTTGCGGTTTTTCAGACCGCCTGAAACACCGGCCGGAAATGAGCACAAGTGTGCTCTATGGAAAACCCGTGCAGCAGTCCCCACTGCACGGGCTTTCCGCCCGGCGGTTTTTCCACCCGCGGGCCGTCAAAAAACATTGAGCATGTTCATTCTTCCGTCTGGTTTCCGGACGGAATATGAACACCTCAATGGGAGGGGGGAGGGCTCTTCTCCGCTCATCGCGGAGAAAAGCCGCCCACCCCCCCCTCGCAGCCATAGGGACGGACGCAAAACCGGACAGATACGCACCCTAAGGCCTTGTCCCCACGGCACCTGTTACTTGTCGGTTTTTCAGATGGTTTGCGGTTTTACAAACCGTCTGAAAACCGACCAGCAACCCTCCCCTATAGACTTCTATGTAAAATCTGTGCAGCAGTCCCCACTGCATGGATTTTCCGCCAGACATTTTTCTACACCGCCGGTGTTCCAAAAAACTTAGAACACGTTCATTCTTCCGCCCAGGCGGAACATGAACATGTGGGTGTGAAGGGGGACAGCTTGAATCCGCAAACTGTGGAGAAAAGCCGTCCCCCTGTGTGCCAGAAAAAGAGAGAATGCCGGTCTGCATTTCCCGACCAATATTTGGCCTGTGCCGTGTAAATGCGGGCTAAGGCTATGTTCACACGGCATCTTTTAGACCGTATTTCGGGGCATAATTGCATTGCAGTACGCCACGAAATACAGAGTGTAACTCCGGTACTCATAGCTCTTATAGAGAGCTATGAATTACCTTCGTCTTCTCCGACACGTATGGAGCATCGGGAGATAATAGAAGTGAATGGGACCACCCCTCCCCTCTTTGCCAGCACGTACTTCTAAAACACCAGCGGTGATAAGCGACACAAGACGCCGTGTGAACTCACCCTAACACTTTCTGACGCTCGGTTATTCTACTTACTTTTCTTACATAAGGCTTTATTTTCATATATATGTTACATTAGATATATTTTAATATTATTATTTTAATATTATTGTGGAAAATAGTAAAAATAAACATTTTTTAAAACCCCTGTCTTTTGGGCTAAAATAAATTTAGTGATTCTGCAACTTTTCCATTACAGATGTGACATTCCATTACAGACATTTTTACACAACTTTTTTGTGTTGTTGTTGTTGCTGATTTCTACTGTAACTGATATTTTAGTGGAAATACAGCCCCCTGAACAATTGTTCTGGGTCTGTCAAGACCAAGCAGCTCTTGCGGCGACTGAGTCCCTGCAGTCACATGATTGCGGGGCCATAATAAATGAATACAAATTGGACAGCACTGCAATCCTCTAAAACTAAATTATTCACACCCAATAAAGCAACAGACCGCCGATGAACGCCAAACAAAATCCGAAAATGGCGCCAGCATTGGTGTTCTTTACTCAATAGAATCCCAGTACAAACAAATGCAATGTTTTGACCCAAGTAACGAGTCTTTTTCAAGCACAATTACGGGGCCGGGAGGTTTCCTGTCTATTCATATTTACATTATGATATACCTTATATATACATACATATAAATACACACTATCGTTCAAAAGTTTGGTGTCACCCAGACAATCTTGTGTTTTCCCTGATACTTTTATTTATCAAATGAGTTGCAAAATGAATAGAAATCTCGTCCAGACATTGACAAGGTTAGAAATAATGGTTTTTATTTGAAATAATAATTTTCTACTTCAGACTTTGCTTTCGTCGCTCCCTTTGCAGCAATTCCAGCATTGCAGACCTTTGGCTTCTAGCTGTTTATTTGCTGAGGTCATCTGGAGAAATTTCCCCCCATGCTTCCAGAGCCCCTCCCACAAGTTGGATTGGCTTGATGGGCACTTTTTGCGCACCATACGGTCAAGCTGCTCCCACAACAGCTCAATGGGGTTGATATCTGGTGACTGCGCTGGCCCCTCCATTACAGATAGAATACCAGCCGCCTGCTTCTTCCCTAAATAGTTCTTACAGAATTTGGAGGTGGCTTTGGGTCATTGTCCTGTTACAGGATGAAATTAGCTCCAATCAAGCGTCCCCCACAGGGTATGGCATGACGTTGCAAAATGGAGTGACAGCCTTCCTTACTCAAAATCCCTTTTACCCTGTACAAATCTCCCACTTTACCAGCACCAAAGCAACCCCAGACCATCACATGACCTCCACCAGCACCAAAGCAACCCCAGACCATCACATGATCTCCACCAGCACCAACCCCAGACCATCACATGACCTCCACCATGCTTGACAGATGGCATCAGACACTCTTCCAGCATCTTTTCAGTTGTTCTGCGTCTCACAAATGTTCTTCTGTGTGATCCAAACACCTCAGACTTCGATTCGTCCATAACACTTTTTCCAATCTTCCTCTGTCCAATGTCTGTGTTCTTTAGCCCATATTAATCTTTCCCTTTTATTAGCCAGTCTCAGATATGGCTTTTACTTTGCCCCTCTGTCCTGTAGGCCAGCATCCTGGAGTTGCCTCTTCACTGTAGACGTTGACACTGGCGTTTTGTGGGTACTATTTAATGAAGCTGCCAGTTGAGGACCTGTGAGGCGTCGATTTCTCAAACTAGAGACTCTAATGTACTTGTCTTGTTGCTCAGTTGTGCAGCGGAGCCTCCCACTTCTCTTTCTACTCTGGTTAGAGCCTGTTTGTGCTCTCCTCTGAAGGGAGTAGTAACACACCATTGTAGGAAATCTTCAAGTTTTTGGCAATTTTCTTGCGTGGAATAGCCTTCATCTCTCAGAACAAGGATAGACTGTCGAGTTTCACATGAAAGTTCTCTTTTTCTGGCCATTTCCTTGGCGAATTTAATAGAACCAACAAATGTAATGCTCCAGATTCTCAAGGTCAGTTTTATAGCTTCTCTAATCAGCAAAACTGTTTTCAGCTGTGCTAACATACTTGCACAAGGGTTTTCAAGGGTGTTCAAAATATCCAGTAACTTTCTTACACAGTTAGCAAACACAATGTACTATTAGAACACTGGAGTGATGGTTGTTGGAATTGGGCCTCTATACACCTATGTAGATATTGCATTAACAACCAGACATTTGCAGCTAGAATAGTCATTTACCACATTAACAATGTATAGATGGATTTCTGATTAAATTTTAAAGTACTTCATTGAAAAAACTGTGCTTTTTCTTTCAAAAATAAAATTCTAATACCCAAACTTTGAATGTATGTGTTATATATAATCTATATTATGTGTTATATATATAAATATATATATATAGATAGAGAGCGAGAGAGAGAGAGAGATATATATATATATACCTACATACATACATAAAATGTTGCTACACGAAATTTAATGTTGTATTGAATGCTTTCTAAAATAAGAATTTCAAAAACCAAATTTTAAGTAGTTGTGTATAATATATATAATATATAAATATATATATATATATTTTATAAATATATATATATATATATATAATATATATAATAATTAAAGCAATACAGAGATATGGTGTAATATATCTATATATAAGTAAACAATATATATATATATATATATATATATATATATTTATATATATATATATATATATATATGGAGTGCTAGGTAAACAGCAATCGGGAAGCCAGGGTCGATAATAAACCATCTCTGCCTTCACAATGGAGAACTTGGTTGCTGCTGACAGCCAGCCCTCCACTCCAGCAGCTGCACAATTACTGCACAAACAGCAGCTAGCCATTTGGTGGTCAGCAACTAGTTAAGAATGGTGTGTAAAATGCTGGTGTTTTTTACCCACTATTCGGGGTCAGAAGTCACCATGTTCACTGGGCCTTATTGGGTTCATATTGATTGAAAAAAAAAGTCTCCATTTTTACATAGGGTGACCACATTAGGGATGTGTTCCGCACCGATTGGTGATACTGCCTGGTGCGCGGACCCTTGCAGAATAGCATCGGTCCCATCTGTCTGTGAGACGGTCCCATCCTCCTTTGTGTGAGAAGTATGCCGGGTATGCATTGTGTTTGCACTGTGTTTTCTCTGCCATCACGAAGTCAAATATTTATGACCGAGCAACTAAAAAAGATACGGAAGTTGTAACCAAGAGAGAAGAGGAGAATGACAGGTGAATTTGGAAGAAGCAGGGACAGAATAGACACAGAGGGACAAAGAGGGGAGTGAGACAAAGGGACAGTGAAATAGGGGGAGGGGAGGAGAGGGCTCAGAGACCATCAAATGTTCCTGGTCCCTTCTGGTCCAGGGTCCCATGTGTTCAATGAGGCAGTGCACATGTGACAGTCTCTAAAACCACAGGAAGCATTACAAGCTACAAAGAGAAAGAGGTAGAGACTTAGCAAGAATCACAGAGATTATACAGAGAGAGGGAGGGGAGAGACGGCTAACTGGCCCATAGACTGACCCAGGGACTGGGGAAGAGGAGTAAGGAGAAAGTGCCAGAGACACACAACAGCCATAGCTAATCCTGCAGGGGGAAAGCAGAGCCAGGAACACTGTGTCTGACAGATGAAGAGACTGCAAGAGAAGGAGAGACTGGCAGACAAGAGAGTGTGAGTAAGAAGAGACAGCCAGAGACTGGACACAGAGAGATGTGTGAGTAAGAAGAGACAGCCAGAGACTGGACACAGAGAGATGTGTGAGTAAGAAGAGACAGCCAGAGACTGGCAGACAAGAGAGTGTGAGTAAGAAGAGACAGCTAGAGACTGGCAGACAAGAGAGTGGGAGTAAGAAGAGACAGCCAGAGACTGGCAAAAAGAGGGGTTGGGAGTAAAAGAGACAGCTAGAGACTGGCAGACAAGAGAGTGTGAGTAAGAAGAGACAGCCAGAGACTGGCAGACAAGAGAGTGTGAGTAAGAAGAGACAGCTAGAGCATGGCAGACAAGATAGTGTGAGTAAGAAGAGACAGCCAGAGACTGGCAGACAAGAAAAAAGAAGTTAAGTAAGAAAGAGAGGAAACAGAAGAGACGGCCCAGAACAAGAGAGTGTGAGTAAGAAGAGACAGCCAGAGACTGGCAGAAAAGGGAGAGTGGTTGAGTAAGAAGAGACCCCAGAGACGGGGAACAAAAACGTGTGGTAAGAAAAAGACAGCCAGAGAAGAGCAACAAAAAGTTGAGTAGAAGAAAAGCTAGAGACTGGACACAAGAAGGTGTGGTAAGAAGAGAACTGGAACAGAGACACGGTGAGTAAGAAGAGACAGCTAGAGACTGGACACAGCAAGAGTGCAAGTAACAAGAAACAGCTATAGACTGGACAGACAGAGAGTGTGAGTAAGAAGAGACAGCTAGAGATTGGACACAGAGAGTTGTGTGTGGTACTAGATTCCTGAGGGGTACATGTTGCTTCTCCAGGGGTACTTCCACTGTCTTTTAATGTGCAGTGTGTGGTCATAGCCTTGAGGGTACTTTGGAGTAGGGGTTATGTGGCTTAGAACATTGGAGCATGATTCTATAGAGAGAAACTAAGAGCTCTGGGCAGACAGGGGGTATTGCTTGTCACCCTTAAGAGAACGGCTGATGTCTAGAATAGAGACAAAAAACCACGACCAGAGCCCTTGAGACTCAGGAATCAAAATAATATGTGAAGAAATGAAAATAGGTAGATAGATGATAGGAATAGATAGATAGATAGATAGATAGTATTAGAAAAGGGGGAATAGATAGATAGATATGAGATAGATAGACAATCATGTCCAGAGGGATTAATGAGCCATAGATTTAAGAAAAGCTCTTTGATTAAGATAACCTCAAATCATCAAGAGCGAGTTGTTAGTGTCCTGCCCTACCTCTCCTCTGTGCACCCCCAGCCCCTCTTCTACCAATGTTGGCCCCTATCCCCCAGGTGTTCTGGCCCCTGGTTCCACTGCCTTTCCTTGTCCTTCCCGGGGATTTCTCCGCAGCCTCCGGATACTATATCACATACTGGAAGAAGAAGGTGGTGGCCGGGTGCATGTGCAGGACATTGAGGGACTTTGGGGTGGACCTGATTCCCCAAAGGGGGCCCTCAACTCTTAGAGATGAACAGCTTCAAGGGAGGTTTTCCCTGAGTTTTCCAAATGGGAGGGGGGTTACCCAAACGCTGGACAATGACCATCAAGACACAGCCACACAAAGGAAGATGGGTAAGTCTGAGGGATCTGGTGGATCTTTCTATTGTTGTCTCCTCTATTTGTCCAACTACATGTATCTCTAAGAGTCCACATCTCCGTCTTCTCTATCTCATCCAGTGTCTTCTGCTTATTCCCTCCATCTCTCCCTATGCGGTCTCTCTGGTCTAACACTTGCATATCATAACCCTCTTTAATCTGCACCATCTGTCTGGGTGTAATCTGTACATTAAGAGAAAAAGGGCTAAGCATGGAGGGATTATTACTTCCTGCCAGGAAAATTACTTTTACAGAGTATTAAAGGGTTCCTATACACATTCTGGGGGGTCTCGCTATTAGGCTACGTCTACGTGACAGCGATTTACTATCAGATTTTTAAGCAGATTCGGTATCTAGAATATGCAAAAATCTAACTGTACTAGTATATAATCTCTATAGACTTCAATAGAAAATCCGAACTGGAGTCTACACAGCTCGGATTTTCTGAGGTCGGATTCCAAATCCAAAAATCAGGTCAAAAAACTCAGAATATGTTCTATAATCCTCCATGTTTCACTTGAAAATGTCGGAATATAGTAAAGTTCAACTGAACAGAACCCTCAGAATCCGATAAACAGCGGCAATAAAAATGGGGCAAAAACCGACAAAAATGGGACAAAACCTGAGAGTAAAATACTGGTCGGATTCTGATAACAATCTGACCTGTATCTTGTCCTTGCCGTGTGGACGTAGCCTTATCTAACCAATGGTTTTTGGTTAATTAGAGGTCTCCAATGCCAAGACCCCTTTCTTAAGGGTGTCAGTAATATTGGTCCCAACTCCTGGACTTCCTCCAATGTAGTTTGTGTTGTCCTAACTATATTCTAGTTCATACACTGAATAGTAGAGAGTCCTTTCAAAGAGGTCGTCCTACAGTATATTTTTTAAAAGGGACAGATTGGTTTGAAAAAAAATAAGGCAATATTACCTCCTTGCTCAGCGACCACTGTCATTCCAACACTACTTGGGTCATCACTGATCTTCATGTCCAGGTACCTGATCTTCATACAATTGAAATGCCATCTTTAGCCAATCATTGGCCATGGCAGTGACCCCTCTCTTGGCAGAACAGGTATTCCTGGCCTATTTGCCCACTGCCCAGACCATGTACCAGCAAGAGGAGATCAGCAGGGATCTTTGCAACATTGAAACGGCAGTGGAGCAGACCATGATTCTATGGTAAAGCTTAAAGGAATTGCCTGGGGGTATTTTTTCATTAACTGGTGGACATATTAAACAATCCTTGCTTAGAGGGGTTGACTGCTTGGACAAAATTATATTTAAATGGGGCCAGGTAAGGCAAACATAGACAAAAATTTTACTTACCTGCCGGTACACCGCCATTTCAGGTCCAGAGCTCCCAAGGGTCTGCTGCTCTCCACTTCCAGGTTCTCATCTGGGCACATTAGGGAGAGGATTGTGGATCCTCATGTCACTCCTCTTTATCGAAGTGCGGAATGCCTCCCTCCTGTGTGGTGGGAAGAGAACCTGGAAGGGAAGAGGAGAAGATCTCAGGGAGCTCCAGAGAGGCGGCATTGGAGGACTGGGAGGTAAGTATCATTTTGTTTTCTATTATTCCCCCTTAGACCCATTTGAGTATTATTTTATTTAACCAGATGACTCATTTAAGTAAGGCTCGCCCCATTTCTTTTAAGGAGTTAATAGGAAAAAAACAAAAATAAACTACCACAGCCCCTTTAAAGTAGTGTGGCCAACTTGCACTATGGTGCCACAACTCTCTATTCTGTTCTATGGGAGTTCTGAGTAAGGTGGGGTAAGGGGTAAATAGGGGGGTGATATAAATAAGGGGGGGGGTTGGTAAAATTGGTGGGGGGTAGTTAAATGTGTTGTTGTAAAGTAAATGTATGGGTGTAATAAAAATATAAAATAGGTAAGGTGTAGGGTAAATGGGTTGTGGGGGGGTTGGTATGAAAAGGGGGGGGGCTAAAATTAATACGGGGGTTAATAAGGGGGGGGTGTATAAAAAAAGGTGGTGGTGGTATTTTGGTAAGGTTAAAATAAGGGGGGGGGTCAATAGGGTGTGTGGGGTAGGTGTAATATAATGTAAGGTAGTGGCGTGGGGGGGGGGGGGGGGGGTTAAATATACCAATAATTGTATTATAATAAGGTAGTATGGGTTATAATTAAGGGGTATGGGGTGTAAGGGGGGGTTATGTAAAAGGGGTATGTAGGGGGGTGGGTGGGGGGGGGTAATATATTAATTATATGTAGTAGTATATGGTTATAAAAATTAAATATTGTTGGGTATGGGGGGGGGGGTAGGGGGGGGGGGGGTGTAAAGGGGTGGGGGTGTGTGGGGTATAAAGTTAAAGTAAAGTAAGGGGGGGGTAAGGTGGTATATGTAAAGGGTAGGGGGGGGGTGGTGGGGTGTAAGGGAGGGGGGGTGGGTGCTTGGGTATATGTAGGTGGATGGGGTATGGGGGTGGGGGGGGGGGTTATGGGGGGGTTTTAATTGTTGGGGGGGTTTGCGTGTTGTAGTGGTAAGGTGGGTAAAACTAGGGGGTAAAATGTGGCGGGGGAAGGGGGGTGTGGTAAGGTGTATAATAAAATAAAAACAAATCAATGGGTGTAAAGCGTAATGGGTTGGGTCGGGTAAGAGTTATATAATACACGTATAATATGGGGTTGGGTTGGGGTCGCTAGGTAAGGGAGTATTATAGGTAGGGTTATAATAATATTTAGTAAGGTATAGTGGTATATGTAGTAATGTAGGGCGGGGGGGGGGTTGGGTAGTGGGGGGGGGGGCGGGTCAGTAAGTGGGGGTAAAGGTGGGGGGGGGTAATAGAGCAGTGGGCCAGCGGTTGACGGGGATATGGCCCCAACCATCCCCACCAACCCCCCCCGCGATGGGCGGGGGGGCGCGGGGAGTTGAATGCGTTCGCTTCTGCTCAGAACTCGCATAGAACAGATTGAGGAGTCGTGCACAAGTGTGACCAGCTCTCTGATCTGTGCTGACACTTTCGGGGACCTGCTCTTGAGATAGGCGCATTCCCATAGGTGGGTCCCAGACCTATTAAAGTTTGTGAACACATGCTAGAGGAGTGATTTGTTGATGCTTCCTTTGGATCCAGTACCTGGGCACGTTGACAACCCTAGAACACATTACCAAAATTTACACCCTATTGGACGAGAAATGTAATGCACGGGGGGCCTTCACCAGTATTCTTTATTTTTTTTTTTTGGCGTACTTTGCGACCAAAAAGCTGTCTCGTAGCCCTGTTCTATCGATGTCAATTCGATGAACCAGTCGCACTGCAGCTGTTGCCTGCCCCGACACTTTGTGATGCGCCAAAGATTGGGGGCGTTCTGGGGACATCGCACCACATTTGTAGAATTAGACACATTTATGAATCTTTGAAGCCAAACCCATGTACATAGCAGTTAGAACAACAAGACCAGGGTAAAAGTGGTGCCTGAGCCAGACTTGTGGTATTGGCTCTACCACTCCCTGTTATGTATGACCTGCAGAAGAACAGCAGACCAGGGTAAAAGGTGCGTGCACTGAGACTAGACTTGTGCGTATTGGCTTAACTGCCCTGTATGTATGACCTGCAGAAGAACAGACCAGGGTAAAGTGGTGCATGAGCCAGACTTGTGGTATGGCTACTACAATGCCCTGTATGTATGCCTGCAGAAGAAGCCAGACCGGGGTAAAAGGTGGTGCCTGAGCCAGGACTTGTGGTATTGGCTTACACTGCCCTGTATGTATGACCTGCAGAAGAACAGACAGGGTAAAGGTGGTGCACCCCTAAGCAGACATGTAGTATTGGGCTCTACACTGACCTGTATGTATGACCTGCAGAAGAAACTGACCAGACAGGGGCTAAAGCGTGGTGCCTGAGCCAGACTTGTGGTATTGGCTCTACTCTGCCTGTATGTATGACCTGCCAGAAGAACAGCAGGGTAATAAAAGTGTGCTTTTGCACCTGAGCCAGTCTTGTGGTTTGGCTCTACACTGCCCTGTATGGTATGACCTGCAGAAGAACAGACCAGGGTAAAGGTGGTGCTGGCACAGAATTGTGGTTATTGCTCTACATTGTCCTGTATGTCAGGACCTGCAGGAAGAAACAGCCACAGACTCAGGGTGTAAAGGTGGTGCCTGAGCCTGACTTGTGGTATTGGGCTCTACACTGCCCTTATGTATGACCTGCAGAAGAAACAGCAGACCAGGGTAAAGGTAGTGTATCGGAAGCCGACTTGAGGTATTGGCTCATACACTGTCCTGTATGTATGACTGTAGAAGAACAGCCAGACCAGGGTAAAGCGTGGTGCCTGAGCCAGAACTTGTTGTATTGGCTCTACACTGCCCTGTTATGTATTGGACCTGCAGAAGAACAGCCAGACCAGGTTTAAAGGTGTTGGTGTCTGAGCCAGACTTGTGGTATTGGCTCTACACTTTCCTGTATGTAAGGACTGTAGAAGAACAGCCAGACCAGGGTAAAGGTGGTGCCTGAGCCAGAATATTGTGGAATATGGCCTCTACAACTGCCCTGTATGTATGACCTGCAGAAGAACAGCCAGACCAGGGTAAGGAAAGGTTGGTGATGAGCCAGACTTGTGGTATTGGCTCTACACTGCCCTTATGTATGACCTGCAGAAAGGAACAGCCCGACCAGGGTAAAGTGGTGCCTGAGCCAGACTTGTGGTTAGTAGCTCTACACTGTCCTGTATGATGGTCCTGCAGAAAGATACAGCCCCGACCAGGGTAAAAGGTGGTTTGCCCTGAGCCTGACTTGTGGTATTGGCTATACACTTGCCCTGTATGGTAAGGACCTGCTGGGAGAACAGCCAGACCAGGGGTAAAGGTGGTGCGAGCAGATTGTCACCCCAGGTATTGGCTCTACACTGCATGTATGTATGACCTGCAGAAGAACAGCCAGGACAGGGTTAAAGGGTGGTGCCTGAGCCAGACTTGTGGGTATTGGCTCTACACTGTGCCTGTATGTATGACCTGCAGAAGAACAGCCAGACCAGGGTAAAGCGGGTGCCTGAGCCGACTTTTCGGTATTTGGCTCTACACTGTTCGGATATTGTATCACCTGCAGAAGAACAGACCAGGTTAAGTAAAGGATGATGCTGAGCCCAGACTTGTGGTATTGGCTCTATACTGCCCTGTATGTATGACCTGTAGAAGAACAGAACTGGCCTGTCTGCGCCAATGTTCATTTTTTTAAGCTTTTGGTTCCCCAGTACTGTTTGCCCAGAATTGTTGATGCCTTCATGTGAACCTGGTCATGAGAATGCTTGACCCAAACATGAACTAGAGCCCAACTATGGGACTAAATGTGTCTGGTACAGGGATGGTTTTGGTTATGTTCTGGTTAGACAAGCTTTCCTCGCCAGGAAGGGAATGGAGAACAACACGTGCAGGACACTCCTGGCCAAAAAAGTGTTCCATTATTTTTTCTATGATATAAAGTTTATTCACTAGAAAAATAAAACGTTCTTCAAGTCTTTAATATACTTTGTGTTTCACTTTTCACCATTTGTAAGAAATTAGGGAATGAGGACACTCTATAGTACTTAACATTCAGAAGCCACAAACCCAAACATAGCTGGTCTTGCTGAGAAGTGAAGACTTTATAGTATCTCACAAAAGTCAGTACACCCCTCACATTTCTGTAAATATTGTATTATATCTTTCCATGGGACAACACTGAAGATGGCATTATGATACAATGTAAAGTAGTCAGTGCACAGTCTGACCTCTGGGATCCACTGACCTTAAGAAAAAACCTTCATGATACTGGATGAGGGAGTAAGTGGGATCTGACAGCATGCACAGTATGTGCACCCTGCCGTAGCATCAGCACACTCATAATCATACATATGAACCCTAAAAAATCTTTATCTATCTATTCATTAATTGATCTATTATCTGTTTATTAATTATTTTATCTCTGTATCTGTTTATCTATCCATCGACCTGTCTTTATGCCTGTCTATCTCATATTTATCCATCTCATATTTATCTATCTCATCTATCTATCTATCTATCTATCTATCTATCTATCTATCTATCTCATATCTATCTATCTATCTATCTATCTATCTATCTATCTATCTATCCTATATCTATCTATCTATCTATTTCATATCTATCTCATATCTATCTATCTCATCTATCTATCTATCTATCTATCTATCTATCTATCTATCTATCTATCTCATATCTATCTATCTACCTCATATCTATCTATCTCATATCTATCTATCCCATATCTATCTATATATCAATATATCTATCTCTCTATCTATCTATCTCTCTATCTATCTATCGATCTATCTATCTATCGCATATCTATCTATCTATCTATCTATCTATCTATCTATCTATCTATCTATCTACCTCATATCTATCTCATATCTATCTATATATCTATCTAATATCTAATATATATCTATCTATCTATATATCTATCTATTTATCTCATATCTATCTATTTTAAAATATCTATCTCATATCTATCTATCTAAAATCTATCTATTCTATCTATCTAATCCCATATCTATCTATCTATCTTTTCTATCAAATCTCATTTCTATCTTCTATCAAATCTATCTATCTATCTATCTATCTATCAATCTATCTATCTATCTATCCCATATCTACTTATCTATCTCATATCTATCTATCTATCTAATCTCATTTTCTATCAAAACCCATATCTATCAAATCTCATATCTATCTATCTCATATCTATCTATCTATCTATCTATCAATCTATCTATCTCATATCTATCTATCTATCTATCGATCTCATAACTATTTTATCTATCTATCCACACTCATACAAATCTATCTCATATCATATATCTATCTATCTCTTTTCCCTATCTATCTCATTTCTATATCTATCTCATTTTCTAGCTATTATCTCATAATCTATCCTCTATCTCCTATCTATCTATCTATCTATCTCATATTTATCTATCAATCTATCTCATATCTATCTATCTCATATCTATCTATCCATCTATCCCGTATCTATCTATCAATCTATCTATCTATCTATCTATCATCTCATATTTATCTATCTATCCCTATTTTATCTATCTATCTATCTATCTATCTATCTATCTATCTATCTATCTATCTATCTATCTATCTATCTATCTATCTATCATTTATCCATCTGATATTTATCCATCCATCCATGCATCCTATTCCCTCAGCAGTGACCACTACAGATGAAATGTGGTATAGCATATAATAAATGGACAGACTGGAGCCATAGTGGCTTTTCACTCTTGCTTATAGAGGAAGGTCTCAAGTGAGGACCCATTAATGACATCCATAAAAACTTAGGGCGACATCTATGAATTCACATGCGCCATTTTTGTAACTTGGCGCCGACATCCCAGTTAGATAGATATAGAGGAGCATATAATACAACAGTATGGATGACCCGGTGTTATGACCCGGAGTTTGCAGTTTTGCACCAAACTTAGGCGCATTAAAATGTGCCATCAGGTGTACATTGCGCGAAGTTTAGCCGTATGCCTGTTCATACATCTATATGGCAAAAATATGGCAAAGGCGAATTCATAGATTTCACCAGGGGCGCAGCTATAGAGGGTGCAGAGGTAGCAGTCACTACCGGGCCTTGCAGAATGAAGGGGCCCAAAAGCCCTCCTGCCACATAGGAAGACACCAGATAGACACACATGGTAGCTGGGGGTCCCAATTTAAATTTTTGCATTGGGGCCCACGAGCTTCACGTTACACCTCTGGATGTCGCCCGTAGATTCTTTACGTCCAAAACAGTAAACACCTTCATCTGACTCTAATCCTTTGGTTGGCTATATGGTCTCCGGTGTAGGCGATCCTCTGGCCTTCCCTACATACAGTATACGCCTCGTTCCTGTGTATGATGAGATGTGTATTGGTAGATGCTGATTATTACCAGGCTCTATAACTCTGCAGTCCTAGACATGAAAATCTGTCTGCGCCCAGCCCTGAAGTGAACTCGTAATTTCATCAGAGCAGATGCAGGTTCATAAGATGGGAACAGATGGAGAGATCAAAACATTAATTACTGAGAGAGGAATATCAAGCCTCTTATAACAAATGTCCTTCTTAAAAGAACAGCTTTCGGCCGGCCACGTGGGGGGTAATACACTAAAAGTAATGCCGTTCTCTCTGTCTCCCAGGATCCAAGACCGTCACCCGCTCCCAGAGCATCAACAATGACGTCACCTCCGCGGCGCGCCTTACGCGGCAGGAGCAGCGCATACGGCGCCACACGCTGACAAGCGGCATCGATTACAACACGGTAATTAGTAACGCCAAGCAGTGCATTCTGTGTGATATGTGTGTTATGATGTGTCAGCTGTGGTATACATAGAAGTATGGCAATCATTGGGTATCCCATTATAATGCTGTGTTTTTCAACCCAGTACAGAACTTCACCCTCCTTGGCCAAATCCCTTCGCTCTTATTTGCTAACAAGTTAGTTCCTCAGGGGTGGGGACTCCTGCACAGGTTTTTGCCACCCAATAGCAAAGAGGATAAGATCAACCAGCTAGGGCTGGGCCCACACTCGCCAAGGGCCCCAAGCAGCCACATGTCCTGGCTTGTATTGCAGCAAATATACGGTAATCATATCTATTTTGTCAGTAATTGCCGATTATGTCCAGGGACACCTTGGTCTTTTCATGGTTTTCTAAGTATTGATGACTGCACAAAGATGTTAGAGCCCTGATCCTATCATTGCTTTTTGGCAGAACACTCTAATCAAGATCCTCCAAGGCCATGTTCACATCTTGTTTTTAAAAGGGTCGTCCACTTAATATTGTTTTCATTTATCATGTATATAAAAGGAAATTGTATAGTTTTCTAATATACATGTACTAAAAATTCTGCTCCTGTACCTCTTTTTTTTACCAGTGAAGTAGGCCAATACCTAGAAACAAAAAAAAAAATTGGCATAGCCCACATATAGACAAAACAGTCATGTGACTACCTGGCAGTCAATAGTGGTCACATGATACGCTGCTGCTGGAGGTAGTAATACTGGAGAAGTTCTGCTCCTCCATACACTACTGTTACCTGGATACCAGGGTCACATGACCTGTGTGGTGGTCACAGATTCAGACGCTGCTGGAGGTCGTAATACTGGAGAAGGTCTGCTCCTCTATACACTACTGTTACCTGGATACCAGGGTCACATGACCTGTGTGGTGGTCACATGATAAGATGCTGCTGGAGGTGTAATACTGGAGAAGTTCTGCTCCTCCTTACCACTACTGTTATCTGGATACCAGGGTCACATGACCTGTGTGGTGGTCACATGATAAGACGCTGCTGGAGGTAGTAATACTGGAGAAGTTCTGCTCCTCCATACACTACTGTTACCCAGATACCAGGGTCACATGACCTGTGTGGTGGTCACATGGTAAGAGCTGCTGGAGGTGGTAATAATCGGAGAAGTTCTGCTCCTCCTATACACTACTGTTACCGGATACCAGGATCACATACCGTGTGGTGGTCACATGATAAGATGCTGCTGGAGGTGGTATTACTGGAGAAGTTCTGCTCCTCTATACACTACTGTTACCTGGATACCAGGGTCACATGACCTGTGTGTGGTGGTCACAGTATAAGACGCTGCTGGAGGTATAATACTGGAGAAGTTTCTGCTCCTCCATCACACTACTGTTACCTGGATACCAGGGTCACATGACCTGTGTGGTGGTCACATGATAAGAGCTGCTGGAGGTGGTAATACTGGAGAAGTTCTGCTCCTCCATACACTACTGTTTACCTGGATACCAGGGTCCAAGACCTGTGTAGTAGTCACATGATAATACTCTGCTTGAGGTGGTAAAACTGGAGAAGTTCTTCTCCTCCATACACTAATGCTACCTGGATACCAGGGTCACATGACTTTGTGGTGGTCACATGATAAGACGCTGCTGGAGGTGGTAATACTTGAGAAGTTCTTCTCCTCCATACACTATTGTTACCTGGATACCAGGGTCACATGACCTGTGTGGTGGTCATATGATAAGATCGCTGCTGGAGGTGTAATACTGTAGAAGTTCTGCTCCGTCCACACTCTACTGTTACTGGATACCAGGGTCACATGATCTGTGTGGTGGTCACATGATAAGACTGCTGGGAGGTGGTAATACTGGAGAAGTTCTGCTCCTTAATAATTTACTGTTACCTGGATACCAGGGTCACATGACCTGTGTGGTGGTCACATGACAAGACGCTGTTGGAGGTAGTAATACTGGAGAAGTTCTGCTCCTCCATATACTACTGTTACCTGGATACCAGGGTAACATGACCTGTGTGGTGGTCACATGATAAGACACTGCTGGAGTGTATATACTGGAGAAGTTCTGCTCCCCATACTCTACTGTTACCTGGATACCAGGTCACATGACCTGTGTGTGTGGTCACATGATAAAGACAATGCTGTGATGGGTAATACTAGGAGAAGTTCTAGCATTGTCTAACACTCTACTGTTACCTGATAACAGGTCACATCCTGTGTGGTAGTCACATGATAAGAACTCTGTTGTAGTTTAATAATACTTAAAGTTCTGCTCCTCATACACTATGTTTCCTGATACAGGGTCACATGGCATGTATCTTGAAGATCACATGATAAACGTTGCTGAGAGTTTAAATCTAGAGAAGTCTCTGCTCTCACACTCTACTTTTACCTGATACCAGGGCACAATACCTGTGAGTCGTCACATGATTGAGGCTGCTGAATGGTATAATACTGGAGAAGTTCTGCTCCTCCATACGCCACATCTGTTACATGCGATACCTTAGTTACTTAGTTACTTCATGGAACGTTACTCATGGACAGAATGTGGGTTGACCATTGTTGGTGATGATAAGGGCTACGATCCTGATAAAAAAGCATAAAAGCAGAATTGTTAAAACATGTATATTATAGAATCATATGATTTCCTGTTTTATAAATAATAAGTAAATACATTATATAGTGTGCAACCCCTTTAATTCATTGTTTGCACCAGCAAATCATCACTGCATGCGCTAAATGTATCTATAAAGCCCCATCCCCTGACAATGCCTGCAAATCTTTTCAATTTCATTTCCCTTTAGACGCACCTGTCCAACTGTTCAATGTTCAGTAATTTTTGCACAACTTGCTGATCTCTAACAAGGAGCTTAATGTCAAAATTCACAACAGGTGAATCGTCCACTACATTTCGGGGATACATTTGAATTGGTATTAAACAGTCCTCCTCATCCTGCTGTTCACATTTTGACATCATGAGACCAAGGCAACACCTTACAATTGATGAACTGTACCTCGCCAGTGCCAGGCTTCAAGCAGGATGCTCTCAGACGGAAGTGTCCACTGAGTTTAGTGTGTCAGAGTGTCATCAGCAGGTTGTATCAGAGATCCAGAGAGACTGGAAGAGTCACAGAAAGGCAAAGAAGTGGATGCCCTTTGGCTCCATCACAGACTGATGACCGCTTCATTGTAAGCAATGCCCTGCGGAACCAGGTGGTGAGTGCCGCACAACTCCAGGCACGTTTAAGGGAGGTGAGAGGCACCAAGTGTCACGTCAGACCATTCATAAGCGTTTACATTGTGGCCTGTGTGCTCACTCTGAGCAGAAAATGATGCCTGGCAACAATGCTGGAGACGTCACGGAGAGCGCTAAGCATCAGCCAGGACAGGTACCCTTGCTGGTTGTCTAGCATGCAGACCATGCTGATGTAAATGCTTATGAATGGTCTGACGTGACACTTGGTGCCGCTCACCTCCCTTAAACGTGCCTGGAGTTGTGTTACATTCATTATTGCTGCAGGTTCCGCAGGTCATTGCTTACAATGAAGCGGTCATCAGTGTGTGATGGAGCCAAAGGACGTCCACTTCTTTGCCTTTCTGTGTCTCTTCAAGGCTCTCTGTTTCTCTGATACAACCTGCTGATGACACTCTGACACTCTAAGCTCAGTGGCCACTTCCGTCTGAGAGCATCCTGCTTAAAGCCTTGCAATGGCGAGGTACTGTGGATCAACTGTAAGGTGTTGTCTTGGTCTCATGAATGTGAACAGCAGGATAAGGAGGACTGTTAAAAGTACTGAAACACTGAACAGTTGGACGTGTGCATCTAAAGGTAAGAGATGGGCTCATTTAGTTCAGTTAAAATAAATTTCAAGAATTTTATGTTCATTCTGAAATTTCAGCCAAAACCGTAACTTTTTCGAGCAGTGTATATAAGTTTTGCCGGACTTTTTATCTGGGGATACCCTGATAATTTAGGTTGTTTTTTGAGGGGAATGTGCAGCTTGGAGAACTATCTCCTTGGAGATCACTCTGTCAGTGATGAGATGATGGGGATTGTAGTGCTTCGATATGATAGGCTTCGATACAACGTTCCTGGAAATTCTTTTAGAACTTTTTCTCCTATTTTTTGGCGCTCAGTCCGTTCCATTTTCTCATTCTTGCTTTGACCATTGGTTCGTCTCATCCTAGAGGCCTGTGGCTGGCAGGGGAGGGTGGGTGACAGGGGCTGTGAGAGGGCCAGACAGATAAGGGAGGGGTGGGAATGAGGCTGGTGAGGGAGTGTCAGCTCTGCTCACATAACTTCTCTATTCACACGGGACTGCTGCTTGAAAGCAACAGGAGGACAAGTCTGTGCGGCTCTAGCCAGGAACTGGGGAATGGGGAAGGGGGTCAATTAGGGAGACAACATCAAAGTTGCAACCAGGCGCTGTAGGCACAGGCAGGTGTAATCACACAGGTAATTCTAGACGTCTGTAAATCACAGGGGGTTCTGTGAGGGGGAACAGGAGAAGAAAGGCACAAAAAGAAGGGAGAGGGTCCAATCACATGAAGTCGGAAACGGTAAATTTAGAGAGACTCGGGGAGGCGGGGGCTGGGAGGGCCATCCAGGTATATACAGCACCACGCCTACAGCTCCTGAGGGAGTATATGCTCACACCCACTGCTATACAGCGCCTGCTCTGGATATAGTCATCTGGTGACTACACGTATGCACCCAGTGTATATACTGCCACCTACAATACACACCTACAGCATATACACCTGCAGAGCTACAGACACTAGGTTATTACATGTGATCCTCCTCTTGCATGGCTGTACAAGCTGCTTATACCATCCTCATCCTCCCCCTGCACAGCAGCCGAGAGGCCCTGACCTTCTACCTGTGGGTGAGTCTAATGGGGGATACGGAGGGGACGGTGATGGGGGCTGGGACAATACCCGTCTACTGGTTGTTCTATTGCTTCTTATTCTATGGTTCAAGCAATATGATTCCACTTATACATGAATTTATCTGCCTGTTAACTGCATATATGTATTGATGAGTCTATCTCTATATGTCTATCTCATATCTCTATCTATTTGTAGCTATCATCTATCAAATCTATCATATCTATGTATCTATTTGTGTATCTGTCTATGTATCTATCTCTTATCTATCTATGCATCTATCATCTATGGTATTGTATCTGTCATTTTATCTATTTATCTATCTGTTTATGTTTCTGTTTTTTATCTATATATCTATGCATCTATCTTATATATAATATTCCCCTATATGTTATCTATCTATTTATCTGTCTATATGCATCATATCTATCTCTTTACCTTTTTCCTTTTTCTCTATTTTTTTCTTCTTTATCTATTATTATATCTACTATCCATTATCTATCTATTTTCTATTATCTATCTATCTATACCCTCATATCTATCAAATTATTATCTATATCTATCTTCTATCTATCTATTATCTATATCTTCTCATATCCATCATCTATCTCTCTATCTATATCTATCTATCTATCTCATATCTATCTATTCTCATATCTAATCTATCTATCTATCTATCTTCATATCTATTATCTCATTCTATCTATCTATTTTATCTATCCCCATATCTATATCTATCTCATATTATCTAATCATCTATCTATCTATTATCTATCTATATATGTATCTCATATCTATCTATCTATCTTATATTTCTCATACCCATTATCTATCTTCTATCTATACTATCTATCTATCTTTTACTATCTATCTATTTTATATCCCATACCCATCTTATATCTTCCTCATATCTATATCTTTTTATCTATCTATTTTCTTTTATTATTATCTCATATCTATCTATCTATCTATCTATCTATCGATCTATCCCATATCTATCTATCTATGTATCTACCTCATATCTATCTATCTGTCTATCTGCCTGTCTGTCTATCTATCTATCTAACTTTGAAAAATATGTAGCACTCCCTATAATCAATATGAAGTTGGGTACCAGCAAACATAAGACCTCTGTAACAGATTAATGCTTACATAAATGAAAAAAATTGCAGCACTCTCAAAAGTTTGTAAAAAAGTGGAACTCTATTCCATATCCACAGGCGACGTTTAGGCTCCTAATAGAAAAAGACTGCGTTAGGAGCTGAAACGTCGCCTGTGGATATGGAATAAAGCTCCACTTTTTTTCCAAACTTTTGTAAGGGCTGCAAATTTTTTTTTCATCTTTTCTTTTTTCTATCTATCTACCCTTATCTATCTATCTATTTTTCTTTTATCTATCCTATCTATCTATCTATCTATCTATCTATCTATATATCTCATATATATCTATCTATCTATCTATCTATCTATCATCTATCTATCATCTATCTATAATAATAATCTTTATTTATATAGCGCCAACATATTCCGCAGCACTTTACAAATTCAAGGGTAAACATACAGTCATTACACATTAAAGTATTACAATGAGAAAAGGTGTGGGGGGGCCCTGCTCGTGGAGCTTCCAATTATTAGGGTGTAGGGGAAAAAGGGGGTTTAAGAGTCCCAAGTTTTACAATGGTCCGCCATGTTACATAAAATAGGGGTTGTTTTCTAAAAATTAATTATCCCTCATATCTTTTACAAAATCTATCCAATCTATCATTTTATCTTATTCTCCACTAAATTATTCTACCCCCTATCCCTTTTCTATCTATCCATATCTATCTATCTATCTCATATCTATCTAATCTATCCATATCTATCTCTATCTATCATCTATCTATTATCTATCTATCTATCCTATCTATCTCATATCTATCTATCTATCTACTATCATTCTCTATTATCTATCTATCTATCTATCTATATCTATCTATCTATCTATTATCTAATCTATCTATCTCATTCTATTATATATTTATCTATCTCCCATCTATTCACTATTATTCTAATCTATCTCATATCTATCTTTATATCTATCTATTATCTATCTATCTATCTATCTTCTATCTATATCTCATATCTATCTATCTATCTATTATCTATCTATATCTATCTATCTCTATCTATCTATCTATCTATCTATCTTATCTATCTATCTATCATCTATCTATCTCTATCTATCTATCTATTCATATCTATTATCTATCTATCTATAAACCTTTACTATCTCATATCTATCTATCTATCCATCCATTTCTATTTTATCTATCTACTATCTATCTATCTATTATCTATATTTCTTCTATCTAACTAATCTATCTATCTATCTCTTCTATCTTTCTATCTATCTATCTCATATCTATCTATCTATCTATCTATCTATCTCTCTATCTCTCTATCTATCTATCTATCCTGTCACTCACTATCTTGCAGTCTGTGTCTGTCCTGCTGACACATGCTATAAATCAGTTAATCCGTTGGGGGTTATGATATCCCGGTATGTGGCAGCTTCTGCGCGGTGTTTGCTATGTGACCTCTGTTCTTGCTCTGCAGGTATCATTGTGTCTCCCTCTCTTGCACATCGGTGTCGCCCCAGCAGTTGCCTCCCTGTGTCCGGTCTGACACCCTGTAAACTGTCACATCTTTCTTTTACAGTTGACAATACGTTACATGTTTATGGTCCTGACTGATGTGTTAATGTCATCTTTTCTGCACGTTACTGGTGACTGTACTTTATGGACTGTATGAGCTAAGCTGTATCATATCTTATCATGATGCCTTAGTCATGTGTTACCATAAATGCTCCATAAAATCCCTAAATCCCTGTTACATTATTCAACATGAACAGAGGCCCTAAATAGCTCATGTAGCCTCTGATTCAAACCATATGAAAACAGCACCGCCCTATCTACCATAAGATGTCACTGCAAGTAAAAATTAGAAATTGGTTCAGAAAACTACTTAAGAATATATCCTGTTTTATTACTGAACGTCGATGTAACCTCATCATCAGGGTAGTGTGCTGCTGACCAGTGTATGCAAGCTCGTCATGTGTGAAACTGTCTGAGAGCCTTGCACAGTTTCTCATTATCCAACAACATAGGGATAGGACCAAAGGCAGACTAGGACTACAAAGCAGTACTACCCAACTATCCCACATACCATATCGTCCCCTCCACTCCTCCATATCGCACAGAAAATAGCAGTGCCCACTGCAAAAGATGTAATTTTATTTGCCCTCCATCATTACTTAAAGAGGTTTTCTCAGGACACTAAATCACTGGCTGACAGGCAGTTTTACATTCACACTCAGGTAGTTACCCTGACAGAGCTGGAGATGTTATCTCTAACATAATTACAGATAACTCCATGGTTCTCAGAGCTCACAGCACTTGTACCTTTTGTTTCCTGCAGCTAATCTTGTTTAATCTAATTAGTTCGCCCACAGCTCAGTCCCCATCAGTCTGTCCATCTTAGGACATCACTCCTGCTCTCATCTAATCAGATAACAGGTATGCAGGTTATCATAGACACCTCTGTGCAGTGAGAGACCTGCTAATCTGTCTATAGCTCATGACTAAAGTAAAATCTACTGACCAATGTATTTAGAAAATTTCTTTATTTAACAGTCCCCTTATGTTGAAAGCAAATCTTCATAGTAAGAAAACCCCTTTAAATATATAATCCACACAACAGAAGTAGGAAAATTAGAGTGGAAAACACCTAATCACACCTCACCCCTGAAAATAATTATATTACCACACCACCTGATATTAATTATATATTACACTGCACCCCTTAAAATTCATTAGATTACACAATGTATCCCCTGAAATTCATTAGATTACACAACGTACTTCCTAAAATTCATTATATATCATGATGTACCCCCCTGAAATTCATTATATTACACATTCTACCCCTTGAAATTAATAATATATCACACTGTACTCCATGAAATTAATTACTTTACACATGGTACCCAACGAAATGAATTATATTACGCACTGTATCCTCTTAAAGTTATTATATTATACACTGTATCCCCCAAAATCAATTATTACACACTGCACCCCTAAGATTTATTATATATCACACTGTACCCCCTGAAATTAATTATATAACATACTGCACCCCTAGTAATTACATGTAATATAAACCATAAAGAGGATCCTCGATGGTATAGGGCAGTGATGGGGGTAATCTATAGGTCCCTGATGGAGAGCTACATACATGGCAGTCTAGGGCAGTTAGAGGTTTAATGTAAAGATTCTTAGTGGTCTAGGGCAGTGAAGGGGTTAAGCCAGGAATCCTTGGTGGACTGTTATAGTTAGTATAAGGATCTTTGGTGATCTAGGGCAGTGAGAAGGTAATGTAACAGCCTTTGGTGGTGAATGAGTAAATCTAGGAATCCTTGGTGGTCTATGGAAGTGAGTCGTTTAATCTAAGGATCCTCGGTGGTCTAGGGCAGTGAGGGGGTGAATATAAGGTTCCTTGTTATTCTACAGAGGTAAGGGGGTTAATTTAACAATTCCTTTGGCAGTGAGAAGGTTAAAGGGGTTGTCTCGCTACAAAGAATAGCTTTCAAATTGTAGGGAACACAAAATAAAGACATTTTCCAAATCTATTGCTTTGTTCCTCTGTTTTCCCTAAGGAGAAAACAAGTGAATTTAGACCAACTGGCTATTTCAGTTCCCTCAGTAACTGACCTGAAAAACAATTCTCCCCCTCCTGTTTGTTCAATGAGATAACAGTGGTAAAGTCATCACACAGGTCATGGCAGTGTCCTGTGCTGCTCAGCATTTAAAAAGCTTGATTTATGTAAAATAAACAGAACTGTAATTAGGGCTTTTGTTTTGGGGATTCAGAAAGAAGTCCTGTTAGTAGTTTGAGAAGCTTATTGATCTAATTAGCATCTGAAAGCACAGCAGGGCACAGAGCTGTACAAGCATGGAGTTATGCAAATGGGTCAGTCTAAAACCAGGAAGTGACAGAGTATTTCATTCATGCATTCTCTGAAACTCTGAAGGGAGACAACTCCTTTAATGTAAAGATCCCTGAATGGCAGTTGAGGGGTTAATGTAACATACCTGGGTTTTTGTAGTACTCATTTCTCCAGGCTTCACTTTGTCCAAGCTGTTACTTCCTGTTTCCTCCCAGCACTGACCATAAGGCGATGTTCACACGGCTTATTGCTGGCGTAATTGCGGGGACGGATTTCGCCCGCAATTACACCGCGGCTGCCGTGCAGCGGGGGCGGGGCGGGGGGCCGGCTGCTCACCGGCCCCGTAGACATCCGTTATCCACGGCGCGTATCCCGCCGTGAATAATTCACATGTCACTTTCTCCCCGCTCGCCGTATTTGACGAGCGGGGAGAGGAGACGGAATCCATAGTTCTCTATAAGAACTGTGGATTACCGTAATGACTGGGACGGATTTCAGCCGTATTAGAGCGCAGTACAGCTGAAATCCGTCCCCAAATCAGCCGTGTGAACGAGGCCTAAAGATGAGTGCAGGAAGGATAGTGAGGACTGTGCAGCTGTGACTGTGTAGCTGCACAGAGCTCTCCATGATCGGGCAGAGGGATCATTAGTAGAGGATGAGAGGAACGCTGGTTGTCTTCCCCAGGGGAGCTCTGATGATTTAACCGTTCATATAAGGTTAGTTATATCAGCAGAGCTTCCCCTGGGGAAGCCAATCAGTCTTCCTTTGGTCAGGCAGGACTGTGCAGCTGGAGCTGTAGGGCAGCACAGTGTTCCCTATGATTGGGCAGAGTGATTCTGCTAGACTTATCTTTACACAGGCAGCCCATAAAATGACCAGGCCCACAGGAAATCTGCCAGTAGGGCAGTTTACCAGTTCAGATGTAGATGAGACTAATTGGGTCCCTTAGCAGCTGCACAATCCTGTGACCATGGCAAAACCTCAATGTTAATCTATGGGAACCAAAGTAGGGAGCACCCATCACAAAACTTCTCCATAGTAAAACACGGAGATAGCATTGTAATCCCATTTGATAGTTGCCCGCCATGGTTTTTGTATGGCGTATAAATATCAAAATGACCTTAAAATATCTGATGGTCTCCAGGTGACTTGCAACATATTCTTGTCAGCTGAATCCTCTCCACTGGTAAAGGTAACGATCTGTCTAATAGGTGTGCACCAGGAAATCATTGTAATTACAATTCCCTAATCTATAGGTGAAAGGCTCTTCTGCAGAAACTTTCTCTGCCGCCCACATACTGCACGGTGACAGCGTCAGCTCTGAGCCCTCAACCAACACTTATCATAGTGGATCCCGGCCATTTACTGTCAAGAGGGATGGAAGCAATTCATTAGGACAACCCAACTGAGATAGGAATTACAGTATTTATCTAGGAAGCTTCCGACCAAATAACCACAGAGGCTCCGGCTCTGACTTCTCATGAGGGCCAGACATTCCTCAGCTTTGTGATACTTCTGTGCTCGGGATGAAAGATTCCTACTATCTTTACTGGCTAAAATACACCTAACATGTAAATGTATCTATCTATCTATCTATCTATCTATCTATCTATCTATCTATCTATCTCATATCTATCTCATATCTATCTATCTATCTATCTATCTCATATCTATCTATCTATCTATCTATCTATCTCATATCTATCTATCTCATATCTATCTATCTCATATCTATCTATCTATCTATCTATCTATCTATCTATCTATCTCATATCTATCTATCTATCTATCTCATATCTATCTATCTATCCCATATCTATCTATCTATCTATCTATCTATCTATCTCATATCTATCTATCTATCTCATATCTATCTATCTATCTATCCCATATCTATATTTCTATCTATCTATCTATCTATCTATCTATCTCCTATCTATCTATCTGATCTCATATCTATCTATCTATCTATCTATCTATCTATCTATCATATCTATCTATCTCATACCTATTATCTAATCTATCTATCTATCTATCTATCTATCTATCTATCTATCTATCTATCTATCTATCTATCCCATTCCTGCACAACATACAACCCCACAAAGTATTTCTGGCCACCCACAACAGCCCACAAAGGGATGGGGCCTATGCAAACCATTTCTGGATGGTCAGGGAGCTGTCCCAGGAGGTCTGGCCCTTGCACCCTGCAATGTTGTGCAGATCTGATCAACAGTATCTATCTATCTATCTATCTATCTATCTATCTATCTATCTGTCTGTCTATCTATCTCATATCTATCTATCTATCTATCTATCTATCTATCTATCTATCTGTCTGTCTGTCTGTCTATCTATCTATCTATCTATCTATCTATCTATCTGTCTGTCTGTCTATCTATCTCATATCTATCTATCTATCTATCTATCTATCTATCTATCTATCTGTCTGTCTATCTATCTATCTATCTCATATCTATCTATCTATCTATCTATCTATCTCATATCTATCTGTCTATCTGTCTCAGATCTATCTATTATAATAATAATAATAATAATAATAATAATAATAATAAATAATAATAATAATAATAATAATAATTTATTTATATAGCACCAACATATTCCACAGCACTTTACAATTTGGAGGGTGTAGGTACAGAAAAAAGACACACATTGCACAATGAAAAGCTACTTACAGATGAGACACAAGGTGAGAGGATCCTGCTCGCAAGAGCTTACAATCTATTAATGTGTACAGGAGAGACGAAGGGTAAGAAGTTCTAGGTTTACAATGGTCCAGCCATGTGACAAAAATATGGGGTTGTTTTATGTAGAATTCGGATGAACCTGCCACCCTCTCTATACAGTAAAGTGCCGAAAATGAGATGAGTGCGCCAGAGAGTGGAGGGGGTAGAAGGGGGGGGGGGGGGGGTAAGCCACTAGGGATTCTGGTAGGCCAGAGTGAGAAGTTGTATTCTCAGGGCCCTTTTAAAGCTATTAGTGTTCTGAGTGTGCCTGATCGCCCGCGGGAGCATGTTCCAGAGATCTGGTGCTGCACGAGATCTATAGATCTATCTCATATCTATCTATCTATCTATCTATCTATCTATCTATCTATCTCATATCTATCTATCTATCTATCTATCTCATATCTATCTATCTATCTATCTATCTATCTATCTATCTATCTATCTATCTCATATCTATCTATCATCTATCTATCTATCTAACTCACATATATCTATCTATCTATCTATCTCATATCTATCTATCTATCTATCTATCTATCTATCTATCTCATATCTATCTATCTATCTCATATCTATCTATCTATCTATCTATCTATCTCATATCTATCTATCTATCTATCTATCTCATATCTATCTATCTATCTATCTATCTATCTATCTCATATCTATCTATCTATCTCATATCTATCTATCTATCTATCTCATATCTATCTATCTATCTATCTATCTCATATCTATCTATCTATCTATCTATCTATCTATCTATCTATCTATCTATCTCATATCTATCTATCTATCTATCTATCTATCTCATATCTATCTCATATCTATCTCATATCTATCTATCTATCTCCTATCTATCTATCTATCTACCTATCTATCTATCTATCTCATATCTATCTATCCATCTATCTATCTCATATCTATCCATCCATCTATCTATCTCATATCTATCTATCTATCTATCTATCCCATATCTATCTATCTATCTATCTATCTATCTATCTATCTCATATCTATCTATCTCATATCTATCTATCTCTCTCATATCTATCTATCTATCTATCTCATATCTATCTATCTCATATCTATCTATCTATCTATCTATCTATCTATCTATCTATCTATCTATCTCATATCTATCTATCTATGTTCTAGTCTCCCATCTTGTCACTCACTATCTTGCAGTCTGTCTGTCCTGCTGACACGTGCTATAAATCAGTTAATCCGTTGGGGGTTATGATATCCCGGTATGCAGCAGCTTCTGCGCGGTTTTTCCTATGTGTCCTCTGTGAGATCCATCGTATCTACCACAAAACAAGGAAAAAAAAGAAAAGAACTGGGTGCCAGCAGTTAAAGCCCTATATCCAGGGACAATACACAATATGGGAGTTTAATGACCGCAGCACTTACATCTTCAAAACAACTTTACCGAGTGCAACGTTTCGGTCCTTGCTCAGAAGCTTGATGCCATGTGAAAAAAGTGCAGTTAAATTGTTTCTCTTTCATCAGTGTCGTATCTATATATCTATCTTTCTACACGATCATCCATCTATAAATGTCCTTCTGTGTGCCCGGATATCTCCTTTCTCATTGGCCACAGACTATTTATGGAATTTTATTAGTTTTATTGTGGAACTGATTGCAGTGTTTCTAGTGACCCATCTATAGGTAATGATAGGATGACTACCTGGTGACTTCTTCCACCACCTCACTTGGGCTGCTCCTCCTTGGACCCTCTTAGTAGGACTTTCCTGACCCTCCACGCTCTGCTCTGCAATGTCTTGAGAAACTGTAAAAAATATTTCTTTTCTCTTACAGCTGCGTCGCATGAAAGAACTGGAGCAGGAACGAGACGCTCTGCTCGATGGTGTCCAACTGGTGGAGAGGGCTAGAGAGTGGTACAGGGAACGTCTACAGGAATCCCAGCAGCAGAGGGATTGGCAGGGCACCTTGGTATGTGGAGTGCCACTTATAACAACCACGAAGCAAAGAAAATCACTTTGGCACTGCTAAACCGCGTACTCAATACATGGCAGTGTTCTCGTGCGTACATATATTTCACATCCGCTGTCCCGGCGGTGCTCTATCAGAACAAAAGATAGAAACATGAAACAGTCCAGGAATAAGGAAAAATGCCCAAGGCACTCAACAATGCGTAAAATTCTTCTCACCAAGGCCTCTCTTTAAACGGGTAAGGGAGCCCTTGTATTCGTTAAAGACAGGAAAGAGTGCAACTCGTTTTATTAAACATATGCAGGAAAGGCACAATAGTTCGGTAGTAGATATTCGGTTTGCAACTAATTTGTTCTTCGTGCAGTGGCTTGGACCGTCACACTAGACTGTTACGAGGTGAGGCAGAATGGATTCTGCGAACAGAAGCTTTAGGGATGTTAGGGTTAAAGGGGATGTATCGCTTCTTTAGTTCAGCTGATTCATACTGCTCTCAGCTTCTCAACTCTAGAAATGCAGGGGCGTTTCTTCCCCTCCCATCTGGGTGACATCATCCCCCTTCACTGTTCATGCTGGCTCCCGAGACTCCCCCCCCCCCTCTCTGAGCCACATGTCACTGTGTCTCTCCCTATCAGTCTTATTTTGTAACAGCTGTATACATACCACAGGTTGCATTCAATCTAGACTGAGCACTGATATCTTCTCCTCTCACAGCTGGAGATTTGTTTCAGTTGAATCCAGCTTTCTATGAACAGCACAGATCTCGCTTCTATGCAGGAGAGGCAGGGATCGACACACAATTGTGCTGTTTCCTGATTGTACAAGCCTGCAGTGTTATTCTGTTTCTTCTGGCTGTGCAGAGTGAAAATGTGCCGGCCCCTTACTTTGAGTGAAAAGCAAGAATACAAGCTCCGTGAATACAGCCGACCGGGGACTGAACAGAATGTATATGAGCTCTCAGCTAGTGAAATACAAGGAGGAGGGATCCGACCAGCACTGGATATCAGTGTTAACAGAAACAGAAGATAAGGAAAACTGTGAATATAAGACAGCTTTGCTAATGACATCCAATTGCAAAGTTACTTGTTTCACTGTCCCCTTATTCTGAAGACCATTGAATGAAATGATACAACCCCTTTAAATGACCGCAATGATTTGTCATCTTTTCTATGATGCTACAATGTCTATTTGTTTTATATTATGTGTGAGTAGTTTTATCTATTGTTACATATGTTTTGGAGATGTCTGTTTTGATACAATTGATTAGCAGACGTTGGGATTTAAAGACGTGTTCACGTCATTTCCCATGAGGCCTGGAGGAAGCGCGATTGTAGCGCGAAACGGCCATCGCCTTCTCCTGTGAGGACATAACCTTGTATCGCGCCCCTCACATGTAACAAGTTGCCTTAATAAAGAGAAGAATTTAGATGATTACATTGACCTCAGGGATGAATATCCCCAAGACCCTTTTATTTATGTTCGATGTCTCTGTTCCAGCTTACCAAAAATCGCTTCTCCGACACCTCTTACAGGCAGCTATAACAGTCATCCCTAGACATTGGAAATCACTTGATCCCCTATCATTCGAGGAATGGTTTGCCGAAGTAACGCACATATATCACATGGAAGAATTGTTGGCTAATACTCAAGAAAAAGCTCTTATTTTGAACACTACCTGGGCACCTTGGCTGCAATTTGCGACGTCCTCCGCCTTTCGCTCAACAATCGTCTGATGTGCTCGAGTCCAGAACAACATATGCGCCTTGATCTGTGTTTCTAACCCTACTGTTCCCCTCCCCCCCTCCCCTCCCTTTTCTTTTTTTTTTTTCTCCCTTTCGTCGTCTTCTTCTTTTTTGGTTTACACATGGGCTTGTGAAGCCCTATTTAACTACTACATATAAAGCATTCTACGACATGTTTTACATTATCTTATTTGTAACTTTTCTATCACAAGTAGATGTTTGAGATTGAATTCCACCCACAGCCATTTTTTTTTTGGGGGTCGACTGATTGATCCTTCTATGGCTTGTATCTTTTGGATGTTTTCCTTGTTTAAAATAACCTTGTATCTCTTTTTGATGATTGTATGTTGTTGTATATCATTTGCACTATTCAATAAAGCTTTTTGAATCGAAAAAGAGAAGAATTTTACGCATTGGTGAGTGCCTTGGACATTTTTCCTTATTCCTGGAGTGCCACTTATGTTTCTGAGGACAATGACTTCCGTCCCAGGCTCCTCGGACATTTCATTATCCTTCTGCTACACATATTTCTTTGCCCCCGTATACCCATCTATTGTGGATCTTCTACCAATACTGCAGAAACCTGATACAATGCTGCTTCTCCTCCTTAGGATCAGGCCCCACCACCTCCTCTCCTCGGCTCCACACTTTTGGTGCAGATCCAAGAAGTGAACAAATTCTTGAATGACCTCATCTCGTCTTCTGAAAAGGTACTTGTCAAAAAGGGTTGTAAACAAAGCTTAAAGGGGTATTCTCCAGGAATATCTACAGGATAGGTGTAGCCTCCACCTCTGGGATCTTCATCTGTCGGAAGAATAGGGTATCATGTAAAAGTCTATGGGATTTAAAAGGACATCCAAGCAAGCAGATCTCCAGCACTCTCCCCATAAGTGACGGTTCCAGAAGGACCCACACCTGTCACATTTTTATAGCATACCCATTCGATATTTACTAAAGCTCTGTTGGCTGTTTATTGCAAATTGTCAATTTCCATAGGATTTCTAGACTTTAAAGAAACCTCATGAACATTGTATCCTGCCCTATGTGTGAATAGAAGGTGATAGAGGGAGAGAAGCTAAGGTCTGATAGTGTATATAGGGTTATATGATAGAGGAGAGAAACTGAGCTCTGTGATATATAGGGTTATATGATAGAGGAGAGAAACTGAGCTCTGTGATATATAGGGTTATATGATAAGGAGAAGAGCTGAGCTCTGGGATATATATAGGGTTATATGATAGAGGAGAAAAGTGAGCTCTGTGATATATAGGGTTTAAATATGATAGAGGAGAGAAGCTGAGCTCTTTGAGAAATAGGGTTATATGATAGAGGGAGGGAAGCTGGAGCTTCTGTGATATATAGGGTTATATGATAGAGGGAGGGAAGCTGTGCTCTGTGATATATAAGGTTATATCATAGAGGAGAGAAGCCGAGCTCCTTGATATATAGGGTTATTTGATAGAGGAGAGGAGCTGAGCTCTGTGATATATAGGGTTATATGATAGAGGGAAGCTGAGCTCTGTGATATATAGGGTTATATGATAGAGGGAGAGAAGCTGAGCTCTGTGATATATAGGGTTCTATCATAGAGGAGAGAAGCTGAACTCTTTGATATATAGTGTTATATGATAGAGGAGAGGAGCTGAGCTCTGTTATATATAGGGTTATATGATAGAGGAGAGAAGAAGAACTCTGATATATAGGGTTATATGATAGAGGAGAGAAGCTGAACTCTTTGATATATAGGGTTCTATGATAGAGGAGAGAAGCGGAGCTCTTTGATATATAGGGTTATATAAATTAGAGGAGGGGAGCTGAGCTCTGTGATATATAGGGTTATATGATAGAGGGAGAGAAGCTGAGCTGTGATATATAGGAGCTTCTCTCCTCTATCATATAACCCTATATATCACAGAGCTTAGCTTCTCTCCTCTATCATATAACCCTATTATCACAGAGCTCAGCTTCTCTCCCTCTATCATATAATCCTATATATCACAGAGCTCAGCTCCTCTCCTCTATCATATAATCCTATATATTACAGAGCTCAGCTTCTCTACCTCTATCATATAATCCTATATATCACAGAGCTCAGCTTCTCTTCTCTATCATATAATCCTATATATCACAGAGCTCAGCTTCTCTCCTCTATCATATAACCCTATATATCACAGAGCTCAGCTTTTCACCCACTATCATATAACCCTATGTATCAGAGAGCTCAGCTTCTCTCCTCTATCAAAACCCTATATATCACAGAGCCTCAGCTTCTCTCCTCTATCATATAAACCCTATATATAAAGAGCTCAGCTTCTCTCCTCTATTCATATAACCCTATAAAATCACAGAGCTCAGCTCCTCTCCTCTATCATAAAAACCCTATATATCAGAGCTCAGCTTCTCTCCTCTATCATATAACCCTATATGTCACAGAGCTCAGCTTCTCTCCCTCTCTCATATAACCCTATCTGTCACAGAGCTCAGGTTCTCTCCCTCTATCATAAAACCCCTACATATCACAGAGCTCAGCTTCTCCCTCTATCATATAACCCTATATATCTGTGCTCGCTTCTCTCCTCTATCATATAACCCTATATATCACAGAGCTCAGCTTCTCTCCTCTATCATATAACACTATATATCACAGAGCTCAGCTTCTCTCCCTCTATCATATAACCCTATATGTCACAGAGCTCAGCTTCTCTCCTCTATCATATAACCCTATGTATCACAGAGCTCAGCTTCTCTCCTCTATCATATAACCCTATGTATCACAGAGCTCAGCTTCTCTCCTCTATCATATAACCCTATATATCACAGAGCTCCGCTTCTCTCTCCTCTATCATATAACCCTATATATCACAGAGGATCGTATCCTGGCAGGTTCACTTTAAGACTCACAAGACATTGCCCTGTTTTCTGGACTCGGCATAACAAATCTCTTGTATACTGTTGGTGTTTCTTGCTGATGCTACATGTATTGTACCTTGTTTTGACTTTTATAACCTCTTTATTTTAGGGCAATCGGAGACAGTCCTCCTACTCAGCAAAGCATCCTGACACCATCACCACCCTGAAGTACCAGAACCATCAGCTCACCAAGGTGGGTAACAAATGGCAATTACCATAGGTAGCAGAGAGGATGCCAATATAATAACGATGTATAATATAGTAAGGGTTTACCTACCTACCTGACTTGTCTGTAGAGATGATTAAGGGGTTATTCCCAACATACACATTGATGGCATATCGACGGGATAGGTGTGGGCCCTGAGACCTCTCTGTTTGAGCGGAGAGGTGGTCACACATTTCACATTGATTTTTAATGGAAGTTCTGAGTTCTAAATGAGGATCAAATGTTAGAAATTGTGAGATTTGAAGATCTCAAATGTTGCTGCTGCTTGAGGCAACCTTATTGTATCCTAACATCAGAGTTAAAGGGGCTGTTCGCTTCTTAAGTAAAACTAATAGGCAGCTCCCGGGGGCGCCATTAAAATAAATTCGCCTGCACTTTCCTTCCTGTGGTTCCCAGTTACAGTGCTGCATCTTCCCAATCTTCTGCTTTCATTGTTGTACTTCCAAAGAAGGGCCATCACCACCGCAGCAGCTGATTGGCTGCAGAGGTCACATGCCTACTTAAAGGGCTTGTCTCACTACAAACATTAGCTTTCAATATGTAGGTAACGTTATATCAAGACTTTTTCCAAATACATTATTTTTTTCACATGTCCTTGGTCAGGAGATAGGAGAGATTTTATCTGCTCTGAGTGCACAGAAGTTTCTTTGGTTACTGTACGTCTCTCAGAAGTTTTTTGGTTACCATACTGCTTGTCTCTCAGAAGTTTCTTTAGTTACCGGACTTCTTGTCTCATCTCTTTGTCTTACCTGGAAGCAGGAAGTCACCACTAGTCGGCACACAGGATGCCGGCAGCTTGAGAGCTGAGTGTGTTATCTCTAGCAAAGGGACAAAATACTTTTAAATTTTTTATTTGAGCCTTTTTGGCCCTCGGGACTATAAAAAAAGATCTCCTCCCTCTCAACGTCAGTGCAATTAAGAAAGCTTATAAAAAACACTGTTTTATACCCCCAAACCCCCAATCCTGAAAAAGGGGTTTGGGGTAAGGAAGCATCAATTTAAAACGGGCCCTTTTGGGTTTCTGTGAAACAGCATATTTGAAAAACAACCCCTTTAAATCAAGGTTTGGAAGTAAAACAACTCCAAAAAAGTGAGTAGATAGACACCGCACCAATCAGCACCTCACAGGAAAACGCCCCCTTTTTTCAGAAGTGCCCCGGGCTTTGAAAACAAAGGGACCAGAAATATGCCATTTGGAACCTTTTGGGAAGGGGGATTTAATGGGGTTTTTTTTTTTTCATAGTGTTCAGAGGAGATGCCTTTATTTTTTTTCTTTATGATGGGGAACAACCTTTAACTGTTTTAAACGACCGCCCGCCGACTTTTAGACTCGCTGGGGGCGGGTCTTTTCGCTCCCCGGCCGCTGCAAAACATCAATTTTTTGTGGGCCGGCCCGGGGGCCCCCCGAAATTTGGGCTGAGAAGGGGCTGTACTACAAAACCCTGATCCCAAGCACCCCCCTGCAAAACCAGGGAAGAAAGAAACCTCGGGCAACCCGGGGGTTTTAAAAAACCCTTTTTGATTGCGGCGGTGCTTTCCCCGCAGGGCAATCAAAAGTTTCCCTGCTCTGCCCCGGGTAAGGGGGAACACCCAGTGCCCCCCCAGGGGCCCGGGGGGGAACCCGGTTTGCCCCAATTCACCCGGGGGGCCCCTTAGAGGGGCCCCCATAGCGGGTCTTTGTACAAAGGGCTGGGTGACCTGGACACATTTTTGTGGCGCCTGATCACTCCCTTTCCCAACTGACCACAAAATTAAAAATAAAATTTAGCATAAAAGAAAATGCTAAATACATTACAAATTGGGAAATTTTTTTTTTTTTTTTTTTTAAAGATCCCCCTTTCCCCATGGGAAAAAAAAAAAAACCAAAAAAATTTTTAAAAAATAAAGAAAAAAAAAAATAAAAAAAAAATTTAAAAAAAATATTTTTAGTAAAAAAAAAATTTTGGGGCAAAAATTTACACACAAAAAAAAAAACCAAAACACAAAATCCCCCACGACTGAAATTTAACCCTTTAAAAATTTAAAACCCCTAACAATTTTAATTAATTTGTAAAATTGTGAATGGTGTAAAAAAAAAAAAACTTTTAAAAAAAAAAAAAAAAATCCCCTGAAATTTTTTTTAAATAAGTAAACTTAAACAAATTCCTCCCAAAAATTCCCAACTTGTTCGAATAAAACGGGGGCCCCAATACAACTGCTTCTTTGGGAAAAAATTAAAAAGTTAAAACTGTTGAAACCAAGGAGGAAAAAACTAAAAAAAAATTCTGGCCAATAACTACTTTTCCCAAGGCTTTTTTGGGTTTTAAGGGGTTTTAAACTTATCGGAAAAACCCAAAACACCGGCACTTTGGGGGAGTAGTCATTTAAGGAAGGGGCCAAGAAGGGCAGCCTAAACTTAGCTTTTTGGGGTTTTCCCCCTCCCCCCCCCCCCCCCCCCCCCCCCCCCCCCCCCCCCCCCCCCCCTTGTATCCCAGGGGGAAATAGTGGGCGCTTTAGGGAAGGAAAATTTATACCAGAATTCTGGCCCCAATTTTCCCCAAAAAAATTTTTGCAAAAACATGCTTTTTCCCACTTTTTTATTTTTTTTAGACATTTTTGTATTCACTTCTGACCCCCCCAAAAAAAAGGGGGGGGGCTTCTAAAAAGGGGAAAAGGGCCCTTTGTTTTGGGGACACCGGGAAACCAAAAAATTTAAACCAAATTTTTAAAAAAATTTTTCTAACCTGAAACCAATTTATAAGATTATGAAAAAAGGGGGGGCTTTTTTAAGACTGCTATTCAAAAGCTTACACTCCCCCTAAATTTACACGAAAATTAAAAAGGGCCCCGCCCCACAAATTACATATCAGAAAAAAGGGGATAATGTTTTGGTCCTCATTGATGCCCTCCTTGAAAGGGAGCCCCTCCATCCGAATGAAAGAAAAGGGGAAAATGCAAGAGAGAACAAAAGTTTTTGAAAACAAGAGCTGGGGGAACGCCCAATAAAAAACAGAGAAAACCCTTTATTCCTGAGCCGGAAACCGGTACACGACCGATTTTTTGTTTACTGAAAAGACCAGGGGCCTTTTTCAGGGTGGCCCCTAAACAGAAAAGGGCACCTTTTTAAAACCCCCGGGGGCCACCCAGGGTAAAATTAAGCAAGCTTTACCCCCTCCCCTTTTTGGATTTTAAAATTTTTCCATCATCAAGGGGCCGGACCCTATTTGGGCCTCTGGACCCATCCCCCTTTCCTCCGAAAAGGGAACCCTGCAGAATGGGGCAACCACCAAGATTTTGGTCATATCTTTAGTTTTCCAGAACAAAGAATCCCCCGATAGAAAGTAAAACCCACTTTCTGCTGATTTGGGAACCGGGCCCTGCAAAAAACGGAAATCAAATTACAGCTCAACTCCCTGCTAATTGTTTCCCCCCAGAGTTTTAACAGCGTTACAATGCAGGTCCCCCCCACCCAATTTTTTTTTCTGAAATTTTTTAACAAAAACCCAAAACTTTGGGGTTTTTTACAAAAAGGGAAAAATTTTAGATATATAAAGGAAAATTTGGAGACCAAAAAAATTTTCACCCGGGCCCTGCCCGGATCTGGGGGACCGGGCCCTGCCCCTTTCCCAAACTATTGGGGGCCGTCTCTTTCCAAAAAGGGTTTTTCGGTGTTTTCGAAGCATAAAAAACCCTTTGGGAAATTAATTTTAAAAATGGAAATGAGGGCCTGCCAGCATAAAACCATAAGCCCCATTTTAAATATAAATTTTAAAAAGGGAGCGGGAAAAGACTTGGGGTTTTCCTCTGCCTCTTATTCCACATAAATAAATTTGAAAATTTTTTCTATACATAAACCATTTTGCCCCTTTGGACATATCCAATAGACAAAAATTGTAAATTTCCTTTGGCTAAAACCAATGGGGGAAAACATTACGGGACTGTACAGGGGGGCATTGGATAGCCCTTTAAGACACAATACACATCCTGGGGTTACAAGCTTCTGGCACTAATTTAAAACAAAAAAAATGCCCCCTTTACTATTTATACAGGAACACAAATGGGCAAGGAACATTTGCCCCTCTACATCCTGCCTGCCTATACTAAGCCCCGGGACACACTGGGAAAATCCAGGTTGTCCTCCGAAGCCACGACCCATCCATGCAAAAAAGAAGAAAAGGAACAAACTCAAAGTTCTGCCCCGGGGTTTTAGGAGCATTTGGGTGTCTCATCGCCTGACCCCCCCCCCCCCCCCAAAATAAAATTTTGATTCTTTTTTCAGACAGCAAACTTTATTGAAATAAAAAGGGCCCTTTAATACACTGGTTGCCCCGGTTCAGGGTTTAATTTTTTTAAGTGTAAGCCTCCCTAAAATTTGGTAGTGTAAACCCGATCCAATTTTTCCAGCTCCCAAACCCCTCACAAGAGGGCCTAAATATTAAACTTCAGCTCCACCATTAGGGGGAAGCTCACCACGTAGGATTTTCGTATAGCGCTCCAGGGAGCATATAATTCCGAGTCTGCTGGAACCAAAAATTGTAGTTTCCCCGCTCTCCGGCCTATTTTCTTTTCCCCTTTTTTGGCATGGCTCACTATCACCTAGGGAAAAGGGGGAGCTTTAACACTCGTTGGTGAGCCTGAGGCAACCGGGGGTCTGTAAAGAATGCTCACGACTGGATGTGAACACCCCGGCCAAACCGGGAATAGAGGAATTTAAAGTTGAAGCTG